>JAODAL010022876.1:0-63811 GCA_025379985.1 Phyllomedusa bahiana | reverse complement strand
CAAGGGGGAAAGGGGGCTCTCACCAATTTGCACTTTTGGGGCCTGTTCCTTTTTTTGTTTTTTCCCCCAATTAGTACACAGTAGTGGCAAAATTTTTGCTTACCTGCAGCCGAAAACAAGTTCGAGTTTTCACCGGCGGTGACCTGCACTCTGAGATGCTGAAACACCCCGCAAGGTTGTGTGACCTGGTATTGAGTCTCTTGATGCGTTCATAAGGGAGGTTCAAAGTCAGCCGCATAGGAGAAGTGAATCAGAGTGCAGGTCACATGACCTAACAGAAGACTGTTGCATCAGTCAGAAATCCTGTATTTAACTGCAGGCAAAATTACTGGCACAACAGTGCACCTAAAAGCAATTTCTAATGAATGAAGGAAGAAAAGCAAAACCCGAGTAGTTGTTTAATGCATAAACCCAGAAGACTATTGTATGGCTTTATTAACATTTAGCAGTAGTAGTGCGGCACAGTCTCCTTATGGCCGTAAATTGAAATGTCCTTGCTTTTTCCAGAAAGTGATTGCTACAATAGTATCCCATCTATATGCGGTGTAAACGGCTTGGGCGGCAGGATAGTACATGTATGCTAGTCGAATACATTGTAGTAAATCTTCAGAACAGTAGACTTCATGCGAAATGTCTAGTGTGGATAATGCTGTAATAAAAGCTCAGCTGTAGAAGTAGGACAGAGGGTGGGTATTGAAGTAAACATCAAATGCTCCCATTAACTGACTTCAAACAGTAGTGATGAAATAAGAGCACAAACGTGAATTCTGCAGATTACGGGTTAGATATCACCGAGCCATGTGGCACAATATCTTCCCATAGAAGGAACGCTATGCCACAATTTTTCCAAAATAATCTGTAAATAGGGTTTATAGAAGTGAGCTAAATCTTGATGACAAATATTTGGGGGAAACATCCTGTCAACAAACCCCCCCCCCCCCCCCCCCTATTAAAGAGCCAAAAGGGTTTTTTTTATAGGGTGTTTCACAGAGCCCTCTTCTCAGCCAGCGTAAGACCCCCCCCCCCCCCTTTCCCCTTTAGGATATGGGCATTATACAGCAAGTGACTGCATTTCGCTGTGCTTTTCTAGCGAGTTGTTAGACAGACATTGGTGTGGGGGTTTTAAAATTTTTTTTTTTGTTCTAAAGTCGTTAAATAAATAATTTTACCCCTGACAAGCAAAAGGGTAACAATGTTTTGAACTTTTGACTTTCAGACTCCTTATCTCTCCATCCACTACAGCTTTGAACATGAGGCTACTATCATTTTATAGACAATCACCTTGGCTATCTTATACATAACTTTGACCTGCAACTATTTAGCATATGCTTAGTTCTGCAGATTCTTGTCATGTAACTACATTGTTACTGTTTCTCTCCTTGTGGTGAGACAATCTTTTTCTTCTTGTATACTACAAATTGCAACCTGTTCTCACAGTCCCTAATAGCTCAGTGTGTTATTAGGCTGATTCCCAAGCGAAAGGTCACTGATTCAAGCAGCCATGAAGATTATTCCCAAGAAAAGAGAAGCAGTATCATCCAGATCATCGATAGTAGTCTCTGGACCAAGAATATTGCCAAACTGCATCATGCGAGGCCCTGACAGCTAAAAGAATATGAAATGAACTCCATCCATTTAAACCACATATGCTCAAAGAAATATATATATGGGTAAGGGCCACCCCATATGGTAACACTATGCCTGGTTGTACAACAATAGTACAAATCCTTGGACTGAATAAAACATAACTTTTAATAGTACATCAATAAAACATATCAGTAATTGCCTAACCTAGAAAGACCCTAAGCTATTCCCTATAATGTTAAACACTACCTACAAAAAATGGGGAAAGCTGCACTGATAAGAGCGCCCCCACCAGGAACCTAACTATAAAAACCAAAGAATCCCCAACGAAAAGCCTACAGAAAACCCTTTAATAAAAAAATAAAAAAACACCACAAAAAGAATGACAGCTATACAGACAATGAATAAATGATAAACAAATATATAATATATAAGAAAACTTTACCATAACAAAAAAAACCAACACGTTTCCCTCCCCTAAACAGAAAGAGGCTCATCGGGGAAAAAATGCGGGCAATAGGGAAAACAAAAATAAAATTATTTTATTTGTTTATCTTTTATCCTGGCTTAACTGTCTTTCTTTTTTGTTTTGGGGGATTTGTTGTTTTTTATTTTTTTTTTTTTTCAAAGGCATTGTGTAGGCTTACAGTATGGTTTCTTAGGATCTTATAGTTAGGTTCCTGTTGGGGGCGCCTTATCGGGGGTTTTTCCCCCCATTTTTAGGGAGCGTAGTAGTGTTTAACTTATGGGGAATGTTTGGGGGTCTTTCTAGGTTAGGCAATTACTGATATGTTTTATTGATTTACTATTAAAAGTTACGTTTTATTCAGTCCTAGGATTTGTACTATTGTTGTAGTTTTGGGGAACTCCATCCATCCATTCCAACGCCAAGAGGTGGACGTTTAGGCACAATATCAAAATCAACAAGTTGGCTCATCACAAGGTCTATCAGTTCGAGGCGAAAGACACTGCAGTGGAGGCGGCTCGTATGTTTCGTAAGAGTGAGATCACAGAAGTCCATGCAAGCACCGGGCAACACACATTAAAAGGGTTGAATGAAGCCTAAAAAAAAGTTGAAAAAGCCTCGACTTAAATCTCGTCTAAGAAGCGTTGGCTCCAGGGCTGTGGAGTCAAGTGGGGTGCCTATTTTGAGGAGTCGGGGCGTCAAAAAAGGCCGACTCCAACTCCCAAAATATTAATAAGTTGGCCCTTAGTTGATGCGAGCAAAAAGCAAGAGGAAATTTGGGGCCGGCCGGTGCTCTGCTCCCAAAATCTTTTCCCTTACACATGAGGAGTAATTGTTGGGTCAGGGAAAACGCTGCCCCAGGGGAAAAGATTTTTGCCCCCCGGCAAACAGATTTCAGCAAAATGTTTCACCTGCTTTTAAAGAAGAAAAAGTTTAACCAATCACAAAATGACTGTGGCTAGCAATTCCTTTTTACCCTGACATTTTTAGAGATTTGCCCCGGGGCACCGCTTTGCCACCAACCCAATTTAGTGTAGAGGGGGGCCGCTTCTAATCTGGAAATAAGAGATCAGATGTGAGGTCGTCTATGCAGGATCTGATGGAGGCAATACTATTTCTCAGAGACTCCACAAATGTTCCTGCAGTGTTTTGCATATTTAAAAAATTTTTGTGTCCTAAAGTCATGTCCAATAAATATATTTTACACTGACAAGCAAAATGGTAACAATGGTTTGAACTTGTGACTTTCAGGCTCCATATCTCTCCATCCACTCCCAGCTTGTACATGAGGCTAACTGTAATTTTATATACATTAATTTTACCTTTGTTATAAATAAATGTGACTTGCAAGTATTAAGCATCTGCTTAAGGTTGTGCAGTTTCTCTCCTATAACTGCATTTTACTGTTTTGCTCCTAAAAATCAATGTTTTTATGATTTGTTAGTATTTGGTGAATCCACCTTTGGTTTTCACTCTGTCTGAATCCTTCTGGGCTCTGAATCAGATTCAAGCACATCTTGACCAAAATCTGATCCCAGGTCTCTTCTACATTCCCAGTGTTGGTGCAGACTGGACTTGGATACAAATACAGCTTTTCTTCAACTCAAGTTTTCAAAAGATCAAAACATTGTTACCCTTTTGCTTGTCAGTGTCTGTTCTACCAAAATTTAGTTTGATTATTGTATCATAAGGTGATAAACGGCCTGATGTTACCACTTTACTACAGTAAAGTTATCACTTAAACATGCGCCGTGTATGAGGGAGTCTGAGTCGGAGGTTTGGGAAATTGAGGAGTCTGAGTCGGGGCTCGGCTTGCCGACTCCACAGCCCTGGTTGGCTCGAGTTCGAAAAATGTACGAAAAAGGGAAAATTGGAACCGGATGATTTGGAGCGATGAGTTGAAAGTCAATAGACCGGGCTCTGATGGGGGCAAATAGGTCTAGAAGAATCAAGGGAATCAAGTAGACGAACGGATCAAGAAATTGAAGAAACGGTCAGGTTCGGTGGAGGAACCTGATGAAATGCGGTTGTTTCACAGCCAAAGATGTTGAATACTTGACCAAGCTTGATGTTGATCTCAATGCTGAGCTATATGTGAGTATCCTACAAGATGAGTATCTTTATGCTCGAGTACTATGGGTATATAAAGGACGACATAGTGTTCCAGCAGGACAATGACCTGATGCATACAGGTTGGAGAAGGAAGGGGTCAATGACAATGAAGTAGAGTTGCTGTATTGGCCTCCACAGTCCCCAAACCTCAACCCAATCCAACACTTGTGGGTAGAGTTATAATAATAATCTTTATATTGTGCCGACATATTCTGCAGTACTTTACAATTTAGGGGGTATAAGTACAGACAAACCAGATGTTACACAGTAAAAAGCTACTTACAGATCAGACACAAGGTGTGAGAGCCCTGCTCGCAAGAGCTTACAATCTGTAGAGTTGAAGAAAAAGCTGTATTCGCACCCAAGTCCAGTCTGCACCAACATTGGGAACGTATAGGAGAGACCTGCTTGAATCTGATCCAGGGCACAGAAGGATTCAGGCAGTGCTGAAAGCCAAAGGTGGATTTATCAAATACTAACAAAATAATAAAAATTAACATTTCGATTGTTAGGAGCAAAACAGTAACAATGCAGTTACAGGAAAGAATCTGCAGAACTAAGCATATGCTAAATACTTTCAAGTCAAATTTGTGATCAGATTTTGGTCAAAACCTGCTTTAAACAGAAGGATTCAGGCAGTATTGAAAGCCAAAGGTGGATTTACCAAATTCTAACAAAATAATAAAAAGTTACATGACAAGAATCTGCAGAACTAAGCATAAGCTAAATAGTTGCAGGTCAAAGTTATGTATGAGATACACAAGATGATGGTCTATAAAATGATGGTAGCCTCATGTACAAAGCTGTAGTGGATGGTGAGATATGGAGCCTGAAAGTCAATAGTTCTAAACATTGTTACCGTTTTGCTTGTCAGTGTATGTCCTAACTAGATAGCTTGATTATTGTATCATAAGGTGATAAAAAGCCTGATGTTACCATTTACTACAGTAAAGTTATTCCTTAAACATGCGCCATGTATGAGGGAGTCAGGAGTCGGAGTCCGGGAAATTTAGGAGTCGGAGCTTTGGCTTACCGACTCCACAGCCCTGGATGCAGCCATCCTGCTGATCTTGGCAGTAGCTTTAAGGCCTCGTTCACACGGCTTATTTTGCCGCGGATTGGCGCCATACTGCGCCCCGGATTTGCGCTGCAGTACGGCGCCAATCCGTCGGAGTCATTACGGTAATCCACTGTTCTCATAGAGAACAGTGGATTTCGTCGCTCCTCCCCGCTCGGCGAATCCGCCGCGGGGGGAGAAAGTGACATGACATTATTTACGGCGCGTACGCGCCGTAGATAATGCAATGGTCTATGGGGCCGGGAGCACAAATCCGTCGGGAATAAGCCGTTGTGAACACGGCCTAAGCGTTCATCATTTACATGACCGGTGCAGCCATTCACAGGCCGTAGTGGTCAGGTGAACGTTATGGCCTGTGATTAGCTGCACCTGTCATGTGAACGATGAACATTCAAGATACTGCCAGGATTAGCGGGACGACTGCATCAAAGGAACGACCACATCCAGAAGGTAAGTATGCTTCTTCTCTTTCCATTATGCCTGACAGACTAACAGGCATTTTCTACTGTCAGAACACCCCTTTAACCCTTTAAGCCGAACGCCTGAAAAGTACTTAATGACCAGAATTTTTTTTTTTAGTTCTTGCCTCCTTGCGTTTCAACAGTTGTAACTTTTTTCAATGACGCAGATGTATGAGGCCTCGTTTTATTTGAGATAATTTGTACTTTATGGAGGAATAGTTTAAGTTCACTTATAACTAACAGAATTTTTTTAATTTTTTTTCACATTTCACACTTAATAACTAGATTAATTTACAGGTTATTACAGTCCTGTGGATACCTAATGTATAGGATTTTTTTGTGTGTGTAATGTATGCACAATTAATTTTTTATAACATTTTTTTTTTTTTTTTTTTTTTTACACTTATTGTTTTTTACTTTTTTTTAAAAAAAAAAAAAATCCCGTGAAGGGAGAACTGTTATTTTTTTTTTTTTTTACACTTGGTAATGTATTAGCATATTCATATATGCTAATACATTATAATCTGCGTCAGTATGACACATGCATTGATCAGGACAGCTCACAGTCCGCCCTGATTGCTGACTTGTTACACAGTCAGCCCTGGGGCTACTCTAGGTCCCCAGGGCTGACTGTGCAGCCGTTCCCCCGAGCTTTGTCAGGTCACCTGGCGTTCCGATCACCCGACAGAGCACGGAAACCCTTTTATTGCGCTGCGGTGATGAACTGTGGCAATCAAAGGGTTAAAGGGGCAATGGGTGTTTGCAGGAACTGCGCTGGGAACAGGGCTGTGAAGTATAGCTCTGTTATCAGCGCTGCTGCGGCGCCCGGAGCTGCAAACTCCGATGTCTGCAGCGACACCAAAAGATGTCGCTGCAGACGAACGACCTGAAATGCGGTCGTTAAGGAGTTAATGTGATAGAGTTGACTGAAAGGGATGCTACCTCCAATGGGTGGTTCCCGAGACATTTCTCTGTTCACTAGAACCTATTCACATATTCTATCACCCCAGTGAGCGTTGCATGGCCTGTAAGACTCTGTACATTATTATGGTACTGTCACCAAGGACAAACTTTAGAACAGTTTTACTTCACATATTATGACGTCCTCTGCAATGAATCGGAGGACCTGTACAATATAGGTTTGTAGTGTCCTGGATTTTTTAGTAGAGCTTTGTGCCTGTGGCTTTAATGAGTTGCTGCATGACAGGTAATATGGGATCTTCAAGATCTCTGCTGCTGTCAGTGAATAGATGTTCCAAATTGTAAAGTGCTGCGGAATATGTTGGCGCTATATAAATAAAGATTATTATTATTTTTTTTTTTTTTGGTTGGGGGGGGGGGGGTTTATCCAGACACTGAAAACAAGTGCATTTGAGGGTTTACTGCAATTTTATGCAAATTGAGTACCGTATAAGCCGAGTTTTTCAGCACAAAAAATGTGCTGAAAAATCCCCCCTCGGCTTATACTCGAGTCACTGTCGGCGCTCAGGCGCTGCGATGGCCCGAGTGCTGACAGGGACGCTTCAGTTATATGCGACACCTCAGGGAGCGCATATAACTGATTGCCGAGTGAGCGCACAGTGTCCGGGCGCTGTGCTGGCCCGGGCACTGTCCGCGATCCCTTCACCTATACGCGACTCCTCCGGAGCGCACACAGGTGAAGGAATACCACTGCGGGGCAGAGAGCGAGCGCTCCGTGCTCCGCAGCAGCCTCTGGGCGGCCGCAGACTGGCGGCTGTCCGGAGTTTCCGGCACAGGCAGCGTGTGTCATCACGCTGCGTGCGCGGCCTGATGACATCACCCGCCTGTGCCGAGAAGATGCTGTAGAGCGCGCGGGAGGCGGAGCAGCGAGGATCCAGGTAAGTGATTGTTTTTTATTTTTTTAAACTGCCTATACCTGCCTACAGCCGGCCCTATACCTGCCCTATACCTGCCTGCCTGCCCTATACCTGCCTATTACCCGCGTATGGGGCCATATACCTGCCTATAATCTGCTTATGGGGGACATATAACTGCCTATTACATGCCAATGGGGCCATATACGTGCCTTTTGGGATATATACCTGCCTATACCTGCATATAGGGCCATATATCTGCCTATAATTGCCTATGGGGGACATTAAACTGCCTATGTAATTTTATTGGTATCCATTTTTATTTTTAAAATTTACCAGTAGCCGCTGCATTTTCTACCCAAGGCTTATACTCGAGTCAATAAATTTTCCCGTTTTTTGGGGCAAAAGTAGGGTGCTCCGGCTAAGGCCATGTTCACACGCTTAAAAATGGGCCATATTTCGGTCCGTAATTACGCACCGGAGTGCGCCAATTACGGGCCGAAAACGGGCCATTCATTACGGTAATTCACAGTTCTCATAGAGAACTATGGATTACGTCTCCTCTCCCTGCTCGGCGAAGCCGCCGGGCGGGGAGATAATTGACATGTCACTTTCTAGCGGCGTATACACGCCGCTAGCGATGACTGTCTATGGGCCGGCGAAGTGCTGGCCCCCTGCTCACTCCCCCGCTCCCGCCCCGCCCCCACGGCGTAATTGCGGGGCGAAATTACGCCCCGCAGTTAAGCCATGTGAACCTAGCCTTATACTCGGGTCGGCTTATACTCGAGTATATACGGTAATTCTTTGGCTATAAAATATCCTGCATGCATAACAGATACATTTATTTTTTTTTGCGAATGTGGAAAATCACAAGGATTGGATCAGATGTGTGCTGACGATTGTCTACACTGGATATAATTGTAGCAATGTACAAGCTTTTCGTCAGTGCACAGCAAAAGTAGGTTTGTATTCACATACAGCAAGCAGAGCTCTTGAAACAAGTGCAATAGGGAATTGCTATGACCAAAAATGCATTAGTCACTCAAATTCTCATTGTAATGACCACATCAGCCCTACTCATACTCCATTGTGTGGCAGCTTAATTCTGCTGATGGCACTGAAGGTGCAATTGACTTGTTTGTTTTACTAATACTTTGCATTCCCCATCACATAGCAATTCACTGTTTCTTAAGGCTGCATTGTTTCGGCTCTCTGTGGTTCTACCTGAAAATATAGAGTCACATTATTATGGCCACCAGTTTAATATCTAGAGTAACAGCCATGTACAACACTGACCGCTCGCTGTTAGACGGGCTGGGAGTGACTCAATAAGGTCCTGGTAGGTTATCCCAGGTATCTGCAGCCATGCTGTCTGCATCCCACAGCTGCTGGAGGGTCCATAGATCCAAAACCACCATCAAGGTGATCCCACAGATGCTCAGTTGGGTTGAAGTCTGGGGAATTAGGGGGCCTGGGTAGTGCTTGAAAGTCCCGGTCATGCTCCTCCAATAACTGTCGGACATTTCTAGCTGTGTGAGCAGGGCTGTGGAGTCGGTAAGTCAAAGCTCAGACTCCAACTCCCATTCCCTCATACACGGCGCATGTTTAAGTAGTAACTTTACTGTAGTAAAATGGTAACATCAGGCTTTTTATCACCTTATGATACAATTATCAAGCTATTTAGGTAGAACAGACACTGACAAGCAAAAGGGTAACAATGTCTTGAACTTGTTACTTTCAGGCTCCATATCTCACCATCCACTACAGCGTTGTACATGAGGCTACCATCATTTTATAGACCATCATCTTGGCTATCTCATACATAACTTTGACCTGCAACTATTTAGCAACTGCTTAGTTCTGCAGATTCTTGTCATGTTACTTTTTATTTTGTTAGAATTTGTTGAATCCACCTTTTGGCTTTCAATACTGCCTGAATCTTTCTGTTTAAAGCAGGTCTTGACCAAAATCTGATCCCAGTTCTCTTCTAAATGTTCCCAATGTTGTTGCATACTGGGTACGAATACAGCTTTTTCTTCAACTACCCACAAGTGTTGGATTGGGTTGAGGTTTTGGGGACTGTGGAGGCCAATACAGCAACTCTACTTCATTGTAATTGAACCATTCCTTCTCCAACCTTGATGCATGCCTCAGGTTGTTGTCCTGCTGGAGCAAGTACTACGTCGTCCTTTTCATACCCGTAGTACTCGAGTATATGAAGTAACTCATTTTGTAGGACACTCGCATATAGCTCAGCATTGAGATCAATATCGATCCTGGTCAAGTATCCAACATCTTTGGCTGTGAAACATCCCCATATCCTCAGGTTTCCTCCACTGAACCTGACCGTTTCTTCAATTTCTTGATCCGTTCGCCCCTTTTCCCTTGATTCTTCCAAACCCACCATCAGAGCCCGGTCTATTGACTTTCATCTCATCGCTCCAAATCGCCTGTTTACAATCTTCCATTTCTCTTACTTTTTTGCAAACTTGAGCCAACGCTTTTTATGACAAGACTGAAGTCGAGACTTCACCTTTTATCGGGCCACCGTTCGAGACCTGTTTAATGCGCATTGCATGGTGCTTGCATGGACGACTGTGATTTTACTATTACAAAGCATACGAGCCGCCTCCACTGCCATGCATGTCGCCTCAGAACTGATAGACCTTGTGGTGAGCCGACTTGTTGACTTACCCTATCAATGAGTTGGATGATGATGCTTCTTCTCTTTCCTTGGGAAATCATCATGGCTGCTCGAACCAGTGACCATTCTCTTTGGAATCAACCCAATAACACAATGAGCCATTTTAGCTAGGGAATGTGCAAATAGGTTGTAATTTGTAGTAAAAAGAAGAAAAAGATTGTCTCGCCACTGGGAGCAAAACAGGAACAATGCAGTTACATGACAAGAATCTGCAGAACTAAGCATATGCTGAATAGTTGCAGGTTAAAGTTATGTATAAGATAGAAAAGATGATTGTCCATAAAATAATGGTAGTCTCATGTTCAAAGCTGTAGTGGATGGTGGGATATGAAGCCTCAAAAGTTCAAAACCTTGTTATCCATTTTGCTTGTCAGTGTAAAATATATTTGATACGATTTAAGAACAAAAAAAAAAAATTGTAAATATTCAAAATGCTGCAGTAACATTTGTTGAGCCTATGAATTTGTTCTGAGACATAGTATCGCCTCCATCAGATCCTTCATAGATGACCTTAAATCTGATCTCATTATTTCCAGGCTAGAGAACGGCCTCTCTACGCTACCTTGGGTTGGTAGCAAAGCAGTGACCACATGGGCAACATCTCTAAACATTTTAAGATTAAAAGGAATTGCCTCATGCACAGTCAGTTCTGATGAAAAGTTGATTTCTTCTACTACTTTGAAAGCAAGTGAAACATTTTGCGGAAATCTGGTCAATCTGTTTGCCATGGGAGCAGAATATTTTCTTTGCCTGCTCCATGTCTTCCCAATACTTTTCAAAATTAAACTCTTTATCTGATAAGCCTGAAGATCAGGGAGCAGTCGCAGTGGCAGGACCCAATTGCTTCTTGCACTGCATTGAACTAACTTTACCAATTTTTTATATATTTTGGGAGCCTGTTCATTTTATAATGACTCAGACTCCATCAAAATGGGCACCAATTCTGACCCCACAGCCCTGGGTGTGACATACCGCATTGTCTTGTTGGAAGATTCTATCCACCCCAGGAAAGACCATTAGAGTATATGGATGTGTGTGTGATGTGCACTGATTGGATTTATTCCCAAGCTGGATGAGTGGACCAGAGAATGCCACGGAAATATTGCAGCAATGGTTGCAGGGTGTGTGTTCGCTGATGTCTCTAGTCTGGCATGCCAACATCCATTGATGAAGTAGAAAACCTCACCCCTGGGAAAAGGCAAATCTTTCCCAATCTGGAGAGGGCCAATTCCAAAACTGCCATAATAACTTACCGTATATACTCGAGTATAAGCTGAGTTTTTCAGCACAAAAAATGTGCTGAAAAATGCGACCTCGGCTTATACTCTAGTCACTGTCGGCACTCGGGCGCTGCGATGGCCCGAGTGCCGGCAGGGACACTTCAGTTATATGCGGCTCCTCAGAGAGCGCATATAGCTGAATGCCGAGTGAGCGCACAGTGTCCGGACGCTGCGGTGGTCCAGGCACTGTCAGCGATCCCTTCACCTATATGCGACTCCTCCGGAGCACATATAGGTGAAGGGATACCACTGCAGGGCACAGAGCGAGCGCTCCGTGCTCCGCAGTGGACTTCGGGCGGCCGCAGACTCGCGGCTGTCCGGAGTTTCCGGCACAGGCAGTGTGTGTCATCACGCTGCGTGCGCGGCCTGATGACATCACCCGCCTGTGCCGAGAAGACAGGAGAGCGCGCGGGAGGCGGAGCAGCGGGGAGCCAGGTAAGTGTTTTTTTTTTTGTTTTAAAATCCTACCTACACCTGCCTATAGCCTATAACCTATATGCTAGGGGGACCTGTGGCCTGCCTATAGCCTGCCTATACCTGCTAGGGGGACCTATAGCCTGCCCATACATGCCTATAGCCTGCCTATACCTGCTAGGGGGACCTATACCCTGCCTAGGAGGACCTATACCTGCTAGGGGGGCCTATACCTGCTAGGGGGGCCTATACCTGCTAGGGGGGCCTATACCTGCCTATACCCTGCCTATGAGGACCTATACCTGCCTATAACCTGCCTAAGGGGGCAATTACCTGCCTATAGCCTGCCAAGGGGGGACATATAGCTGTCTATACCTGCCCTATGGGGACATTAAAACTGCCTATGGGGCACATTAAACTGCCTATATCTGCCTATGGGGGACATTAAACTAGCTATGTAATTTTATTGGTATCTGTTTTTATTTTTAAAATTCACCAGTAGCCGCTGCGTTTTCCACCCTAGGCTTATACTCGAGTCAATAAGCTTTCCCGGTTTTTGTGGCAAAAGTAGGTGCCTCGGCTTATACTCGGGTCGGCTTATACTCGAGTGTATACGGTAAATCCTTTTCTGTCGCTACAGCTTGGTTAGCAGAGGTGCAGTTTACTGAACTGTTTTTTTTTAGACACATCGGGTAGTCCCCTGGTTCATTTTGGCAGTAAACTACTTTATCTGTAGCATGTCATTCCGCCTTTGCACAACTTTGTAGCCGCCATTCACTTCTCGCATAAATGGCACGTGGTGCTCTGCCTTTTCCATATTGCTTATTCACAATGGAGACTTTTGCCGGCTCACTTTCACCACAGCTGTCGCCAACAGTTCATAAACTGCAGTTTAAAAAATGCCGACAACCCTGTCCTCAAAGCCAATATCATGCTCTTTTTGCCCTTTGTCCCATGACAGCAATGAGAGATATGTGTGCAAACAGCCTATCGCACGCCTTATATGTCCACCAAGCCAGCTCACCACACGTGACTTCCCACATGAGCTGCTGGCTGCCGTAAGTGAAAGTAGAAAGTGGTCAGTGACTGTGTATAAATCAATTGACAACTGGGCGTTCTCATTCTACTCGACCCTTTAGGGTATGTTCACACGACGTATTGCGGCACATACAGTACGCAGGGCCATCTTTTTCATTGGGCACACTAGGCAGTTGCCTGGGGCCCCTCAGAAGTATAGGGGCCCCAGGTGGTATATGTATGTCCCAGGAATACAAGAAACATACCCTGGATCCCATGATTGGCTATGCTTATTTAACTGTTGTGTTTTTAGCATGTGCAAACAGTTAAAAAAAAATGGTGGAGAAGGGAGCCAAAGGCTCCCTGCCAAATAGTCTTGTAGGCTGCAGACTGGCAGTGTCCAGACATAAGTGGCATGATAATGAGTGTGCTTGGGGGTGGCTAGAAAGGCATGGCCTAGTGTGATGTCATGTATTTGGGCAGGACCCACTGCAGTGCTATGCCCGGGGGCCCATAATGCTGTTAAGACGGCTCTGACAGTACGTGCCGCAATACATCGGGTATTTTAGAAGTATGTGCTGGCTAGCGCGTGTTTGTAAAAGCTCTGTGCCAGCCCCCATAGATATGTCATGCGCTGGGGAAAACGTCGGTTAATTATAGCTCTCAAAGAGAGCTATGAATTACCGTATTTGCGGTCCGTACTTTGGGCTTATTGCAGCGCAATTATGCTGAGAAATACGGACCGCAAATATGCCGTGTGAGCATATCCTTACAGTTTTATACTGTCTAGTGTGAGTTGACTGTATCATAGTAAGGACACAATGGAAAAGCAAATTCATACTTTTCACTGAGTAATAACAGGAGTATCGCAATGCAAAGTTCTAAGAAAAGAGGCTGCAGAATTAAAGGGGTTTTGCCACGATCTCCTTTCATACCTGCAGCTCTTCAGCTCTGTGTGCTCAAAAGGGGGCGTGTGTGATTTGTTTGAATTGCATATCATGTGACCCAGCAGGATGACATCACCAGGCCTTTCCTCTCTGTAGTCAAAGAAAGGTCTGTTTATGTATAGAGCTGTGATTAGCTGCAGATTAGCTCAGAGATAAAGTTTTTGCCTCTCAGCACAGGGGTCCGAGGTTCAAATCCCTGCAGGAACCAAACCTGTGGATTTTTTTTTTTCCTTTATCAATGCACAGACCTGATTATTAAGGAGTACAGAGGACGGGAGTAGAATGACAGCACCTGGGGTTTGAACAGTCACTAGATGCCTGAGAGGAGAGGTGATGTCTGAGCATGTGCGACCAGGACTGAGGAGCTCACAGCCCTGGTCGTATCCCCTGGAGATGAGCTGTAAATAATGGATCACTAAAGGAGCATCTAAAACAAAAACGGTCCAGAATTTTTAATAATGATGAATGGTGAAAATGTTTTATTATTTAATTTGCAATTTTCCCACGTCACTTTTAGTTCGTGGCAAAACCCCTTTAAAGAAAACAAGTATTTACAAAGATAAAATCTTAGATAAAACAATTCCAGGAGCCTTAACTAGAGGGGTGTTAATTTCTGGAACATCTTCCCCGCGTCTGTTTTTTGTGGGTTTGATTACAGTATAAATAGCGGGATCTGCAACTCATTAACTAGTAACTGGCGATGACAGCCATCACAATAGCAAGGCACCGAGCGACAACAGAGAGAAATTTCCACCCGCCTGACTCGCTGATGCTCTCACATTCCTGGTGTATTCTCTCTCATCTGTCTAGGGGGTTTTTCCACTCCGCTTTTCTGTTTTTTATCTGAAACCCACATTCTAAAAATCTCCCCTATGAAACGTGACAAGGCAGAGGGTGAATGGATGTCATCCGTGACAGGCGCCCTTGTCATCTCCATTTTTGTGATGGTTTCACACATAAAACAGGAGACAATATTTTCTGCGATCGTTATCGTCTATCCTGGATGCCAAATATTTACTACACCTGTCATCTTTCACATGCAAACCCTCTTTTCCAAATCTTCAGCACTTTTATAGGGTTTTTCTATTAGAGATAGCAGAATATGCTTATAATATCTTTACAATATTTCCTCCCATGGTCTAATGTTAAAGAAGGACTCCCCCCCCCCCCCCCCCCCTCCCCCTCTCCCCCGCAAACCCTTGGTGAGAGTTATGTACTATGTACAGTAATTGGGAAGGCAGGGAAGGCTATGTTCACATGGCTTAATTGTGGGATGTATTTCGCCCTGAAATTACGCCGTGTGTACGGGAGCGGGGCGGGGGGACCGGCAGCCCGCCGGCCCATAGACATTCATTATTCTTGACGCGATCCCCCCCGTGAAAAATTTTGAATGTCACTTTTCCCCCCCCGGGCGTATTGTGCAGCGGGGGGAGGAGGGGCAATCCATAGTCCTCTATGAGAACTGTGGAAAACCGAAAAACCCGGGATGTTTGGGGCCCTTTTAAAGCGCAATCGGCACAAATTACGGTGAAATACGCCCCAGAATAACCCGCGTGAAAACCCCCCCCCCCCTTAATCACCCCGCTTTCTCTCTGGGGTCCCCCCTCCTGCAGTGCAGACTTTGAAATGAAGTTAAAGGGGTGTCTCACTAAAGATTGTTTTTTATTTAAAGATCTTGCAAAAACAAAAACACTTTGCAATGTATGCCATTTAAAAGTGACCTCCCATTCCTAGATTCTCCTTTGTATGGGGTGCCACTCCTCGGTCGCTATAGTACAGACCTGTTTGATTTTTCCCGATAAGCTGTGCACTGGTTTTAAGCTACAGACCCGGGGTCCTCAGAAGTCATCACTGCAGGCCCCGTAACTTTCCCCGAAATTGAACAACCCCGGGTGTGGTTAAAATGAACGATGTAAAGAACACCCCTTCAAGGGAAGAAGTTTTTTTTTGGACCCCCATCAAAGGGGCCCTGAAAATGATAAAAAATTTTTAAAAATATTAAACAATTTAAGTCTTTTTTTTTTTTTTTTTTTTCCTATTTTTCTTTTAAAAAAAAAAAAAAAACCAAACAATTGAAAAATTTTTCTTTTATACCCTGTTTTCCCCCCAAAATAAATGGTGTTTATATTAATTTTTTTCCCAAAGAGTGTAATCTTTTTTTCGGGGGTGTCTTATATTTCCATGAATACATTATAGCATGCTATACTAGTGTGTGTGTGTGTGTGTGTGTGTGTGTGTGTGTGTATATATATGTGTATATATATATATGTGTGTGTGTGTGTGTATATATATATATATATATATATATATATGTATATATATATATCTTAAAGTTTAGAGTCACAAACCATAGGATATATGTATGTAAAGGACATTTTATGGCAGCTGCAGTGACTTATCTCAAAGGATGACAAATGTGACATGCTGGGACTTGTAGAACTAGAAGTCCCAGCGCCCCATCAGACGTTCTGTGAGATGTGTGTGTGTCAGTATCATTGCTCTGTTCTCCTTTCATCCCTCGCTTAGGGCTTGTTCACACGACGTTTTGGATCCTTTTTACGGATCCGTTTTTGACACATGAAAAGCGCATCCGAAAAGCGCATCTGAAAAACGCAAGACTTGATACTTTATTTGGATCCGTATTGTACGCTTTTTCACTTGCGTTTTACGGATGCAGTTTCCGGATACGTTTTTAGAAAGGGGAGAGTCTCTCTCTCTCTCTCTCTGTGTCTCTCTCTCCGTACCTCCATTCCTGATCAGCTGCTGCCCGAACCTCCTTTTATGATCAATCAGCTGCTGCCCGCACCTCCGTTCATGATCAATCAGCTGCTGCCCGCACCTCCGTTCATGATCAATCAGCTGCTGCCCGCACCTCCATTCCTAATCAGCTGCTGCCCGCCCCTCCATTCCTAATCAGCTGCTGCCCGCACCTCCCGTCCTACTCAGCTGCTGCCCGCACCTCCATTCCTAATCAGCTGCTGCCCGCACCTCCATTCCTAATCAGCTGCTGCCCGCACCACCATTCCTAATCAGCTGCTGCCCGCACCTCCATTCCTAATCAGCTGCTGCCCGCACCTCCATTCCTGATCAATCAGCTGCTGCCCGCACCACCATTCCAGATCAATCAGCTGCTGCCCGCCCCTCCCTTCCTGATCAATCAGCTTCTGCCCGCACCTCCATGCCTGCTCAATCAGCTGCTGCCCGCACCTCCATTCCTGATCAATCAGCTGCTGCCCGCACCTCCATTCCTGATCAATCAGCTGCTGCCCGCACCTCCATTCCAGATCAATCAGCTGCTGCCCGCACCTCCATTCCAGATCAATCAGCTGCTACCCGCACCTCCATTCCTAATCAATCAGCTGCTGCCCGCACCTCCATTCAGTGTCTCCTGCCCCGCTCACATGCTGCAGCCGCGCCATCCCGGTCCCGCGATCCACCTGCAGCCGCGCTGTCCCGCTCACCGCGCGGATCCACCTGCAGCTGCTCACTGCGCTTTTCGCATCCGCTGTCAGGATGCAAAGCGCAGCTGATACGTGCCCGGAGTGTGGAGCGCTTTTGGACAGGTGCCAAAAGCGGACTCCATTATCTCCTATGGGCTTTCACTTGCGTAAATCGCAAGAAGAATTGACATGTCAATTCTTAGAGGATGCGAAAAGCGCAGCGCGGGAGAGCTCTCAAAAGCGCATCGTCGATCTCCTGTGAGAACAGCGATGCGCTTTTGCCATTGAACTCAATGTTAATCACACTGACAATTGTTAGATCCGTTTTGCGTATCCGTAAAATGGATCACAAAAACGCCGTGTGAACAAGCCCTTACTTGTACACTGTCTCCTGTCGGGATGTTCGGGACCTGTGGTGACATCAATCACATGACTTCCCTGCACAGGTCCTTCAACACTCAGATGCTACAACGATATGTCACAGGGCCGTTTCTCGGGGTGAGCGGTTCTTGGGAACACCTGCACCACCTTCCTCCACCTTTCTCTCTGCCCACCCTTAGGGACAGCCCTGTGTATGGGGAGCTGCAGCAATGATTTCCGTTATGTCTTATTTTCAGGGGGTGCCTTATATTCGAGAATTCAACAAAATCTCTGCTGTGTCTTTCGGGGGTGTCTTTTTTTCGGGGAAACACAGTATGTGTAAAAGTCTGATGTATTAAAATATTACTTTTGTTGTCCTGCATAGTGAATACTGTGAAAAAAAACCCACAAAACAGTGGGGCAGATTTAGCAATACTGTGTAAACCTAGACAGTCTCACAAAGTGCCATATTTATCATAGATCTGTCTGGCTCATGTTAGAACTGCCTTGTCTAACCTTATACCTTCTGTTACCTGGCTTATTTTATGCTACTAACTGCACCAAAATGTCACCACTTTTTTTGGCTCATGGTGTTGCTAAGTCACACCCCTTTTCTGTGAAGCCACACTTCTCATAACCTTTTTTTTTTTTTGGTCAAGTTGGAAGCAGAGGTGTCTGGAAACTATGTCAACTACATAATGTAGTGTAAAGCATACACGTCTTATTTTTGGCCCAAATTGCATTATAGTTCTGGTGCAATTGTCTTTTTTTTTTTTTTTTTTTTTCGGGTGCCTTGACCTTTTCTTCTCTTTTTTTTTTTTTTAATTGGAATAAGAACTAATCAAAAAGATGAGTATACCCCAAAATGGTACCAATAACAATTTCAGCTCACTCTGCAGAAAAACAAGCAAAGAAAAAACAAGTATGAAAATTGTGATGCAAAACAAATGGAAAAATAAAAAAAAATAGTTTTAAAGTTCTAGAAACTGTGGCGTACGTGCTAACATCAGTGATTTGGCTTGCAGCAGGAAAATGGTGGGGACCATCAGGGCATCAGTGCTGGAGTGACAGGCAAAGCCACCATCAGGGCAGTATTGGCAGCACTCATGTCATGGGGGAGGGGATGGAACAGGTGAGTAAATTCTTTATTTTTTTTATTTATTGTATAGTAAAAATCGGCAACCAGACTGCTGAATCATATGCTGAGGTTATCATCTCGGAGAGTTCTGGAGAACCTAAAAACTAGTAAAGATGCTGTCGGCAGATGCCAGGTTTTATTGGTTTGTACTCGGTGCGTAAAAGAATAATCGGTTTAAGGCCTCGTTCACACGGCTTATTTGGGCACGGATTGGCGCCGTACTCCGCGCCGGATTTGCGCTGCAGTACGACGCCAATCCGTCCCTGTCATTACGGTAATCCACTGCTCTCATAAAGAACAGTAGAGTCCGTCGCTCCTCCCCGCTCGGCAAATCCGCCTCGGGGGGGGAGAAAGTGACATGCACATTATTTACGGCGCGTACGCGCTGTAAACAATGCATTGTCTATGGGGCCGGGAGCGGCGCCCCCGCCGCGCTCCGTCCCCGTCCCGCCTCTTATTCACGGCGGATTTGTGAGCTCAATACGGCTCACAAATCCGTCGGGAATAAGCCGTGTGAACACGGCCATAGGAGTCCTATGGGACTCATTCATGTAGAAATGCATGACAAGGATTACTACACTATACAACAGACCTTCACAGCATTGTAGGACTTGGGGTCCAGACCACCCGGGACCATCCTCCTACTGTCCAGGATCATGAGAATGTAACTGGACCACCCTCAAACCAGGCGGTAATCGCATTTTTGGGAAGGGGTTTGCATAGTGCTCCCCCATTTGTGGGACATTACGGGATGCCAGAATTGCTTTGACAGACTGCATGTTATAGAGGCCCTCTGTACAGTGTCCTTGTCTGGAATCCTGGCATTGTCCATCTTGTTCCTAAAGTACAATGTCTCCCCACCAGGGGCGTTGCTAGGGTCCCAAAACATCCGGGGCCCGGGCCCTCTGTGTTATGTTTTGCTCTGTAGGGCTGGGTTCACACTGCATTTTTCACGCCCCATTGTGAGCTGTGGCATGGATTTTTACAGAGAAACTTATATCCCTGTCACTAGTTGTAGGCCTATTTCAATAACTGTTGAAAAAAGAATCTAAAAGAACGTATACTTATCATAAAATAGAAGGGGAAAATTCACATTCACATTAGCTCACTCTGAATCTGCAGACAAAGTGCAGCCAATTACAGGTCACCACCATGGCCTGTAATGGCTGCACAAGGACCTGCTGTGTCACTTGCATTAGTGGGTTCACAAGGTAAATATTTTATTTTTAAATCCTCCCTTTATGGACTGATAAACTACAAGTAGTTCTGAAACCCCCCTGTAGGGCCTGGTTCACATCTGTGTCAGGTTTTTTGCTGTGGATCCATTAGAGCTCTGCCATAGTGTTTGTTGTTGAGACAGAAAAAATCCACAGCAACTATTTCTTCCTTCTCAACTACAGACACCACAGCAGAAACCTGACGGACCCACTGTAAATAATAGGACCCGTTGGACGCCGTGGTTGTCTGCAGTGAACAGATCCCCCTGGCTTTCTGTTTTTCACATCAGGCCTAAAGTAGACATATATTTTATCACAAAAATTGTTCTGATCTGCAGAATATAGATAATGTCATTTATATCACACAATAAACTCCAGAACAATTAAAACTCCTAAAAAATTGTACAGTTGTGTTTTTTTCCTAACTCCAACTCACAAAGAATTTTTATTTTATGTACATACGGTGCATTCTGTGGTACCATCAAAAATACAACTCGTTCCAGAAAGAGGCTCTCACAATGCAAAGTAAGAAAAGCTTTCTGACCTGGACAACATAGCGCTACTGACCGCACTGTTGTGTCCAGCACAGAAAGCATTTACAAAACAGAACACACACAGTCCAAAAGTGACCATGTCTGTGCTGTTGTCCCCTATGGACACGTTGTGGGATCTGTTGGGATGTGTTTTTCCCATATTTTCACATATCCCAACACAGGTCCCAAAAGGGGCCACAGCACAGTGTGACCCAAAACTAAAAGAAAAAAGACCTGCCTGCTCTCTGTATATGGGGAAGGGCTCACCCTGCCCTGCAGGAAAGCTCTGCACTGTATATTGGGGAATATCACTATGGAGAGCACACAGAAGGGACACCACAGCAGGAGGCAGAAAAACTGTGAGAAAGCAGGTACAATCCTCTGATGTCCAGCAGCCTGCAGGACTCTTGTATCCTCTCTCACCTGAACCATTGCTTTATGTTGTCCACTGCACATGGTGATACTACTGCTGGCTGGCCGTGATGTGGGGGCTTCTAGTGGGTCACCCCCTCCCTCCAGCCTCTCCTCTCCTGGGCTCTAGCATTGTACAGAGGGGAGTGGGGAAGGAGGAAGCCTGCACAGGACAAATAGTTTTGCTGCCTGTTCCCCCGGCCCCTCACCCATCAATCACTCTCTGAGCACGGGCTTCACAGGGCAGCTGCCAGGCGGCCGGCCCCTGCTTTCAGTGGCGTTGGGCAGTGTCTGACGCTGCCCCTGCGCTGCTCCTGTTTAAAGAGCCCCGGGCAGCCGTTCGGCTGCAGGAGATTTACCAGCTGTCTCGGGGTCCAGGAAACTTCCCCTATTTGCGGGAGGCTCTCAGACCTTCCAGGACAGCTGGTAAATAATAGGTTCGGGGCACAGGCTGTTTCATTCGGGGCTTGTGCCCCGAATAAACCAGCCTAGCAACGCCCCTGCTCCCCACCCTCCAATATTAACAGTCCCTTTTCTTCCCTTACTAGTCATAGCAGGCTACCATTTATAACATTATCTGTTAGAATTAGCTATTTTTGGCTAGTTGGAGTGTTCTGTGACTATCTGGTAACGGTCCTTCAGGTGACCTATTTGGCCCTGTGAGTATTCTGTTCTAGCTCCAGTGCTCACCTATTTCTGTGACTTTTTCAGGCTGTGACCTTGACCCAATGTGTTTGCTGAGTAATGACTTTTACACTCTTTTAGGCATTTGTTTTTACACTACTCACAAAAAGTTAGGGATATTTGGTTGAAATTTCAGAATGAACATAAAATTTATTGAATTATTATTATTTTTTTTTTATTTTTTAAATAAGATCATCTCTTAACTTTAGAACGCACATGTCCAACTGTTCAGAGTTTCAGTATCTTTTGCACACCTTGCTGATCTCCAACAAGGAGCCTAATGGCAAAATTCCTAACAGGTGTTTGATCCCTGAATGGCCCCATAAATATAATTGATCGATTTTTTTTTTTTTAATTGGGATTCAAACAGTCCTCCTCATCATGCTGCTCACATTTTGACATCATGAGACCAAGACAACACCTTAAAATTGATCAACAGTACCTCACCGTTGCGAGGCTTCAAGTCTCAGACAGAAGTGGCCACTGAGCTTAGGGTGTCTCAGAGTGTCATCAGAAGATTGCAAAAGAGATACAGAGAGACTAGAAGAGTCAGAAATGCAAAGAAGTGGACGTCCTTTGGCAACATCACACACTGATGACCGCTTCATTATAAACAATGCAATGTGGAACCGGATGATGACTGCCACACAGCTCCAGGTACATTTAAGGGAGGTGAGAGGCAACCAAGTGTCACGTCAGATCATTCATAACTGTTCACATCAACATGGTCTGTGTGCTAGACGACCTGACCACACCACCAGGCACAGGCAACATCGTCATGGATGGTCCAGGGAGCATCTACAAGTGGTCTTCAGTGCTGGTCACTGATGAAAGTCTAATCACTCTGAGTAGAAATGATGAGCACCCAATGATGCTGGAGATTTCAAGAGAGCCCTATGCATCAGCCAGGTACTATTGCCAGTCAGCTAGCATGCAGACCGCAATGATGTAAACGGTTACGAATGAAGCGTTCAACAGAGTCTGATGTAGCCAAAGGATGTCCACTTCTTTGTCTTTCTGTGACTCTTCTGGTCTCTCTGTATCTGCTGATGACACTCTAAGCTCTGTGACTACTTTCGTCTGAGAGCATCCTGCTTGTAGCCTCGCAATAGTGAGGTACTGTTGATCATTATAAGGTGTTGTCTTTTGTCTCATGATGTCAAAATGTGAACAGCACGATGAGGAGGGCTGTTTAAATCCAAATTAAAATGTATCCCCTAATTTATTGGGTGATTTAGGGATCAAAAACCTCTTGGGAAAATAGTCTTTAATCACCTGGTTTAAAGATCAGTAAGTTGTGCAAAAAGTACTGAAACATTGAACAGTTGGACATGTGCATTCTAAGGTTAAGAGACGGTCTCACTTAGTGCATTTGAAAAAAACTTTCAAGAAATGTTATGTTCATCCTGAAATCTCTACCAAAAGCCAAATATCTCTAGCTTTTTGTGAGTAGTGTATGTCCTCTGTATAATGAGAGACTAAGCAGGGTGCAAATTGATGACAGACTCTTGTAACTTTTATTGTGGCCCCCACTGCACATCTGTAATTCTACAATATGCTCTGCTGTGTCTTATGAATCGGGTGCTTGCCTTGGGAAGATGTTCTCTGTAGCCTGTGAGATGTCATTAAGAAAGGGAATCTGTCACTGGGCAAATCTGTTCCGTGGAGAGCTTTGTGGTGACCATCCTCTACCTGGTGTTGCTATAAAATTGCAGACGATTGAGATAAAATCTCATTGTTTCCATATAGGAAAACTAGCTTGACCAATGCAAGCAGTCCATTGTGGCTTGGTTTCTTGCAGTGCTTGCGCGCAACTTTTATCTCCCTCACAATGATATTGCGGTGTGATCACCTCATTACTTTTAACATTGTGGTTTTGACCCCTCCTTCCTGTAGATTGTACAGAGCAGTAGTCACGTGACCTTGTGATTGTTTCATCTACTGCTGGTGGATGATGAGGTCACATAGTTTCCTAGTTTGTAAGGCCGAAAAAAGACGAGACGTCCATCCAGTTCAGCCTGTTGTGCTAAGGTGTTGATCCAGAGGAAGGCAAAAAACCCCAACGAGGTAGAAGCCAATTGTCCTCATTTTAGGGAAAAATTCCTTCCCGACTCCAATCTGGCAATCGGAAAAAACCCTGGATCAATGACCCCTCTCCTGAATCCTAGACACTATAACCTGTTATATTATTACGCTCCAGAAATGCATCCAAACCCTTTTTGAACTCTGTTATTGAATACACCATGACAAGTCCCTCTGGCAGGGGAAAATTTCCCAAATAGTCTCACTGCTCTTACAGTAAAGAATCCCTTTCTATGTTTTTGTGGGAAACTTTCGTTCCTCAAGACGTGAGAATGCCCCCTTGTTCTAGATACAGTCCTTGGTATAAAAAAAATTCTTCGGAGAGATCTCTATATTGACCTTTGATGTATTTAAACATATTTATTTATGTCCCCCCAAAACCGTTTTTCTCTAAACTAAAAAACCCCCTTACTTGCTAATCTTTCTGGTACTGTAGTCCACCCATTTCCTTTTTATTATTTTTGTTGCCCCCTTTTGTACCTGTTAAAGCTCTACAATGTCTTTCCTGTGCACCGGTGCCCAAAACTGTACACAAATTCCATGTGTGGTCAAACCAGTGACTTGTATAATGGGAGAAAAAATGTTCTCATCATGTGCATCTATGCCCCTTTTAATACACCCCCATGATGCATTTGCCTTTAAAAGCTGCTGCCTTACACTGGCTGCTACAATTAAGTTTTACTGTCCCCCAGGATTCCCAAGTCCTTCTCCATGTCACTTTTACCCAGCCTTTTTCCATTTAAATGTAATCATGGAATGGATTTTCTTCCCATGGGGCATAATCTTGCATTTATCTGTGTTAAACCTCATCTGCCTTTTCCCTACCCAGGCTTCTAACTTATCCAGATCCCTTTGTAATAACACATTATCCTCTATTGTGTTGATTACTTTACAGAGCTTAGTATCGTCTGCAAAGATCGATATTCTACTGTGCAATCCCTGTGTAAGATCGTTAATGAAAATGTTGAAGAGGATAGGGCCCAATACTGACCCTTGACTGTCGTTTGGAGCGTTGCATAAAAAATTGGGATTTTTTTAATATTTAAAATTTAGACACATAAGACTTGATGTGACCGGCGATAGATGTGCCAGCGTTCTTGCAGTGGTGCATGCTGTGTGATAGATCTGGTCCTTTAGACACCATTCTCAGCTTTGCGTCACTATTGAATGCCACACTTTTGATAAAATTGGGTGCTTTTTGTAACACTCTTTTCGAAACCCTTTTTAAAACTGTCTAGGGAGTCACAGAACTAGGGAGTTTTTAGCCTGGTTCACATCTTGTGTCGAAGGTTCAGTTTGGAGTCTCCATCACAAATGCCATCAAAACTGACAGAAAAAATTCTGCACTATTCTGCACTGTTTTTCCTATTTTTTTTAAAACAACTTATCTGAAACCCGTTGGACCCCATTTTAGTCAATGGGCACGGTAATGGATCCAGCACTACTTCTGTGATGGAGGCTCCAATGCACAAATGAACCAGGCCTTATCCTGCTGAAAGGTTACTCCCATCCATCAGTCTGAGACAGCAGCAACAACCTTGATGATGCACATTGGTTTGCTTAGGAGCTAAATATGTAAAACTGTAGGTTATTTTTAAACAAGAGTATTCGCACAGTTGCTGCGTTTTTTTTTTTTTTTTTTTTTTTTTTTTTTTTTTTTTCTCCTACATGCATCACAGCAATAAAAAATTGTTGTAAAAGTTGACATAGTCTTTCCATGTCTCAGCTGTTTATCTCAGAGCTTGATTGGGACTGTGCTGCAGTACAGGAGAAAAACCGATAAGTAGTAGTCCAGGCAGGTTATTCTGCATTAATAAACTTTTTTTCTGAAACATAATTAAAGGTCCTCCTCCTCCCAAACTGTCTGTTTTCACAGAGGCTGCTTGTCCCCTCTGCTTTATGGTGCTTTCAGACGCAGATGCGTTTTTGGATGCGTTTTTTGTGCAGAAATGTACAGCATTAATTGCTGTGCCTCTCTACACAAAAAATGCATCTGAAAAATGCACCTGCGTGTGAAAGCACCCTTAGGCCATGTTCACACGACTTAAAATGGGACGCATTTCAGTCCGTAATTACGCGCCGTACTGTGCGAATTACGGCTGGAATACGTCCCAGTCATTACGGTAATCCACAGTTCTCATAGAGAACTATGGATTACGTCTCCTCTCCCTGCTCGGCGAATCCGCCGTGGGGGGAGATAAGTGACATGTCATTTTCTAGCGGCGTATACGCGCCGCTAGTAATGATAGTCTATGGGCCGGCAAGGTGCCAGCCCCCCGATCCCGCCCCGCACTCGTCCACACGGCGTAATTGCGGGGTGTAATTACGCCCCGCAAATAAGCCGTGTCAACATAGCCTTAGGCTCCCACTTCCTGTGCAGATTGTAGCAAGTCTACATCAGTGACTGACATTTCAGCTCTGCTATCTCGTATTCCTAGCTGTGCCTATTAGAGGAATATTGGAGAGGTTGTGAAAAAAAGGACACTAAGCAGGATAAGGGTGCCTGGTTATAAATGTGAGCTAGCAAAGCTGTATTTATCCTGAGAGGAAGCTCCTAGAGAAAGAGAAAAATGTACATGCTGTCAGGACAGACTGTTACCTGTGTATTTACATACATGGATAACACCGCCACCATGGACCTAGCAGCAGGACACAAGACTGCTAAGCTCTACCAGTAACTCTAAAGGATTAAAGTTTCTCTCTGTAAGGGTATGTTAACATGGCATATAGCGGCGCGTACCGAAGTGGGTAGATAGGCGCTGGCCACTGTGTACTTCCCACAGTGCTCCAATCTGGCCCCCATTCACCCTCCCTTTTCTTGGTGCGTAGGAAGTGACATGTCACCTCTTTCTCCCGGCGCTCAGTACGTACCGGGGAATACGTTTGAACATCATAGAACTCAATGAGTGCTATAATTTTACCATATTTGCGGGCTTTACTTTGGACGTCTTGCAGTGCAATTACGCCCCGAAGCATAGCCTGCAAATACGGCTAGTGAACATAGCCAAAGTTTGTCTTGCTGATGAGACACGGCTTGAGTGATATCGCGTGCCATCTGTAACCAAGCAAGAGAGAAAGTGCTTTATGTTTAAAATGAAGCAAAATTAGAACAGCATTATATTTGGTAGTAATCCTGCATTGTATTTGGTAGTAATCTTCATTTACTTTTATCTACATGTTGAAAGGGGTTGTCTCACTACAGGGATTGCTTTTTATGTTAAAGATCTTGCAGAAACAAGTCACTTTGCAATATCTGTCCATTAACAGTGTCCTACCTATTCCTAGATATCCCCTCTTGTATGGGCTGCATCAGCTCCTCAGGTCGCTATAGCTACAGACCTCTTTGATCTCTCCCGATAAGCTGACCGCACTGGTCACTATAGCTACAGACCTGGTTTCCTCAACAGGTCAGTAAAGCCACTAAACACGCCCCTGAATTCAAACATGAAACTGAGCAAACAGGACTGAAGTAAGATGAATCAATGTAGTGAGACAACCGCTTTAAAGCTAATCTATACAGTGAGAATACCTCTTTAAGGGCTGTAGACACCTTCGATTTGATTTTATCTTTTGTTCTAGCATTTTATATATTTTGGGATATAAAAACAAAAGTTTGAAATTGGAAGTATTTTTCTTCCGCAGCTCTTATGTATTCCGGTACATTGCAAGCTGCTCAGTGCCATTCCTTGTTAATTTAATCAGGACTTACTTTGGCCTCCATAGGCTGAAGTGGATGGACGTCGGTCTTTTTTTGGCCTCACAAGCTATGTAACAATGTAAGCAGGATTCTGATCTCTTCAAAGTTGAAAACTGTTTTTAGCACAAAGTAGCAAAAATGTATTAGAAGAAAATATACAAAAATGTCCATTGCCTTCAAGGCTTAGAATTTTTCACTCAGTTTTACATAGTTAAACCCCCGCAATTTAGCAACCCTCCGGTTTGAAGGCTGCACATACAGCTTTATCGGTGTTGTTGAGCCTGAAACATTGAAGTGAAGTCAGCAACAGTGTAGAACAGCCCCCCCATCATCATCTTCTTGTTTTCAGTGAACAGGATGTGGTACTTGTGCATCCTGTTTCACCCCTGAGGGAAAACATCACCATCGTCTGCTACAGGCGTGAGATCAGCTATCGTGAAAAAATAAGAGTTTAGGCAAAGTATCAGCTAATATTTCTACTCCAATTACTGAAGGGAGTACAAATGGTGTACAGTGATACTCTGCGAACCCTGTTTAACCATTTTGTTGCCAGAATTTCAGGACATTTTTCATACTTTTGACAAACACATAAATTATAAATAAAAAATTATGCTCCCATACTTTCTGAAAACCTGGCACATGGGAAAATTGTCCCATAGCAGTTTATACTCAGACGCCTTCATGCAATTTTGTGTTTAAAGTGTATTTGTTACAGTGTATTTTTTTTTTTTTTGTTAAAATGTTTATTACAAAGGGATCTGGACAAGTTGGAGGCCTGGGCAGAGAAGTGGCAGATAAATGCAAGGTTATGCACATGGGGAGGAAAAATCCATTACATGACTACATGTTAACCGGAAAAACGCTGAGAAAAAGTGACATGGAGAAGGACTTGGGAATCCTGGTGGACAGTAAACTTAACTGTAGCAGCCAGTGTCAGGCAGCAGCTGCCAAGGCAAATAGGATCATGGGTGCATTAAAAGGGGCATAGATGCACATGATGAGAACATTATTCTCCCACTATACAAGTCACTGGTTAGACCACACATGGAATATTGTGTACGGTTTTGGGCACCGGTTCACAGGAAAGACATTGTAGAGCTTGAAAAGGTACAAAGGCGGGCAACAAAAATAATAAAAGGACTGGGTGGAGCGCAATACCCAGAAAGATAAGCAAGATTGGGGTTATTTAGTTTAGCGAAAAGACAGCTTCAGGGGGACATAATAAATATGTTTAAATATATAAAAGGTCAATATAGAGATCTCTCCCAAGATCTATTTATACCCAGGACTGTATCTAGAACAAGGGGCATCATCTACGTCTGGAGGAAAGAAGATTTCTACATAAACATAGAAAGGGGTTCTTTACTGTTAGAGCAGTGAGACTGTGGAACTTTCTGCCAGAGGAACTAGTCATGGTGAATTCAATAACCGAGTTCAAGAAGCGTCTAGAAGCATTTCTAGAGTGTAATAATATAACAAGTTATAGTGTCTAGGGTTCTGGAGGGGGTCCGATTGCCAGATTGGAGTCGGAAAGGAATTTTTCCCTAAAATGAGGACAATTGGCTTCTATCTCACGGGGTTTTGCCTTTCTCTGGATCAACACTTTAGCACAATAGGCTGAACTGGATGGACGTCTGCCTTTTGTCGGCCTTACAAACTATGTAACCTTTTCTGAAATATGTTTGTAACATTCAAGTTTGTGGCTAGATTTCTGACCCAAACAGCCAAAGAGACTCAAAACCTGCAAAAAATGAAAGTTTAGTGACCCATTTACACCATGTTTATGGGATCTATCAGGATGCTATGAAAAATGTATCCGGACGGACACTGTGGCAGTGCCATGACCGGCCCATGCAGATTTATTGGACAAACGCAGTTCGAATTTGACAATGTTTGCTCCATTTACCAAACATTTATGCTTTTTGTAGACCCCACTTTTGTGTCAGTCACACAAAGCGTATACATTTGGTAAGCAGAGCAAAGATTGTCCAATTCAGACTGTTTGCCTATAGATTTCTTTGGGCCCCATCACAGCCCCACTAAGGGCTTGTTCACACGAGGTTTTTGATCCTTTTTACGGATCCGTTTTTGAGAAGTGAAAAGCGCATCCGGAAAGCGGATCCGAAAAAAGCAACAGTTGAAACTTTATTTGGATCCGTATTGCATGCTTTCCGAATTGCGTTTTACGGATCCGCTTTCTGGATACGTTTTGATCCCCCTCTCTCCTCTCTCTCCCCAGCCGCCTATGCCCCGTCCGTCCGTCCGTCCGCCAACTGCGCTTTTCGCATCCGCTTTCAGGATGCAAAGCGCAGCTGATACGTACCCGGAATGTGGAGCGCTTTTGGACAGGTGCCAAAAGCGCACTCCATTATCTCCTATGGGCTTTCACTTGCGTAAAACGCAATAAGAATTGACATGTCAATTCTTAAAGCGGATGCGAAAAGCGCAGCGCAGGAGAGCTCTCAAACGCATCGCCGATCTCCCGTGAGAACAGCGATGCGCTTTTGCCATTGAACTCACTGTTAATCACACTGACAATTGTTAGATCCGTTTTGCGGATCCGTAAAACGGATCACAAAAACGTCGTGTGAACAAGCCCGAATAGTAAGGCCCTGTTCACACGACGGATTTGGCTGTGGTTATGGCCGCGGGTTCCGACGTGGTTTCCGCGCCAAATGCCCCCTAGTTTAATTAACAATGGTTTCCTTTTGGGGAAACCACGTTAATATAAACACGCCGCGGGTTTGGCAGGTCGCGGCCTTGCCGCGCGTGTGTGAGAACTCTCCTATCATTTCTTGACAGGGAGTTCTCAACGCGGTGGCCGCGGGTGGTGCGCGGCTGGCTCGCGGCGCGGTTTACTCCTTGCCTATTAATTTGCATGGGGGCAAACCTTCTCCGCAAGCCGCGGCCCAAGCCACGGCCCACCTGCGCCGGGACCACGCCAGGCGCCCGCGCCGCAAACCCGCGTCGGAAGATGCGAGGGTAGGACGAGGTTTGGCCACGGGAACCGCAGCGAAGCCGCGGCCAAACCAGTCGTGTGAACAGGGCCTAATAATCGGGATACATTTTTACAGTATTCAAAAACATCACAAATGGTGGTCATCAATGTGATGTGAGTGGAGCCTAAGATATGCCACTTATACCCATGTACATATTTTACAGAGTTAAACTGTAGACAAATCATGATCTAGATAACGGTAAACATTTGACTAATGGAATTTATAGGTATCCTGTAATTAGACCATATATCCTCATTGAATGGGAAGGGGCTTCATGACCCTAGATAGATTCTACTCACAGCAGTTATTTCAAATGAAGACTTCTTGCATGTCTTTGGGAGTGAAAGGGTTAGGTGAACCTGAAAGAAGGGCAAAACTGGTGTGATAATATTAACCCTTACTAGCTTGTGATGGTAAGGCGAGGGGCCTAAAGGTGACCACCTTGCTGGAGGAGATGGCACGGCAATAAATGTTTACGTAGTCTGTGCAAAGATGAATTTTGCTTGCTAGAGGCACTTCAGGCTTGATGGTTACAGAGAACCTATTTACCAGTTCAGGATGCATTCTGATTCGTACTAGAAGTTACAAGACCTAAGGTGACTATAAAAATTCGACAAATGTCAGCTTCACCTGCCAGGTGAGGCAACTGTTTAAAGTGTGTGGTAGTGAATTAATGCCAATGGAAGAGCCTAATAGACCAATATGTAGTTTTCTGGGAAATATTCGGTTTACTTTATCTATCTTTCTATGCCTAGGAGTCCAGTGGGGGTGGTCCTACTGAGTGATTGACCGCTTTCCCTGTATGTTAAGCCCGTTAAGGGGGGAACACTCTCCTTGGGGAAAAGGGCAAAAAGGGGTGGAGTTTTGAATTGCCTTTCCCCCCAAGGAGAGATGTTCCCCTTTCTGGCACTCATTGCCTCCCACCCCCCAGCCTTTTGGTCTGCTCTGCACTGATGAGGGCAAAAACTCCAAAACATGCTGCGGGAGTGAACTGGCTTGGCTAATATCCTTTTGCTTTCTAAAGATTTTGATTGAAGAAAATTGAGGTTTGTTGCATAGAAAGGGGCCTTGGCTTCCAACCCTTTCCCATAATGCCTTGTAAGATCTTTTAATAACTTAAATGCACCCCACGGGGACTCCCAAGCAGGGAAAAGGCAGAAATTAAAAAATAACTACAAACTTATTAAATATTTTTAAAACCTATGATAGGCACAAAAGTTCTGCTTGATACATGCTGCCCGCAGATTAGACCCCATGTTCAACGTGATAGATTCCCTTTTTAAGGTAGAAGGCTCCAGGATCCCCTTCCGTACAACCACCATTACTAGAATTTCTAGCTATTTTTACTATCTAGCTCTCTTAGTTTTAGAAAAGAAAAGGGTAAAAACATGAAAGCGTATACTATGGGAGTATATGTATGAAAGATACTGCACCAGCTCGGGTGACCAATGCCCTTTAGCGCCCATTGATGTTTAATACCCGGGCAAAATCCGTGTATTTTTAGATGTGTAGTGCTGACATACAGATTTTCCACATTACATGCATAGAGGCCCTTGTAACGGCATCTTGTAAATCAATCCTCTCTTTCTTTTCTTTTAGCGACGTCATAAGGCAAAGAGCGAGCAAGAATTGAATGATGTAAATGGTGAGAAAGCTCTTGTAATCCTTTATCAGGTGTTGGGAGGTGGAAGAGGAAACTCAAAACTTTGATTTAACCCTTTCTTGTCTGGTTGCACAGAGTGGTGGCTATTAAGAAAAATCTCGGCATGGAGATTAAGGCCTAGTAATTATGAGATACCTATGATAGTTAAAGGGGTGTTCAGTTCTTTTCTCAATAAGCCCACATGTATTTAGACACAAGTAGTGTTGTTAAAATTTAGTATGTGTTTTTGGTGGTTTGTTTATATATTTTTAAAATATATATATATATAAATATTTATATATATATTATATAGTAATTTAGTAATTTTTTGAAAATTTGTGTTTTATACGTTTATTTTTATTACTATGTGGGTTGCAGTAAGGGATGTAACGTCATCCTTTACTACCCCATACACTATAGAAGAGCTGGCTGGCCTGTTGTCTAGCACGCGTGGACTATCAGAGGGATCGAATTAAGGTTTTCTCTCTCACATTAGGGGGTACCAAATAAAAGGCCCCCACTTTTTGTAGGTGGGAAAGTGCAAAAAAGCCAGTGTATCTCTCTTTTTTCCCCATTTTGGTGGATTTGATTTTAAATCTAACTGATTTTAATTACGATTTAAATCACAATTTTAAATCATAGTCAGTAAGGCTTGTTTTTTAAATCTATTTAAATAAAAAATTTTTACCTAAACGTTCTTGCTTTTTTAAATGCAAGTGATAAAATTTTTTAGAATACTTTTTATATTACTTTTTTTCTCCCCAGTTTAAGGGTTTAATTTTCATATTTGGACACCATTTTCTGTTGTACTTGGGAAAGGGGGAAAAAATAATCCTGACCTTAATAACAATTTAAATAGATTTTTTTAAACGAAAACAATAACAACATTACGCTTAAGTTATTTGTTAAAAAAAAATTTTTTTTGTTAACTAATTTGGAAACAAATTATATTACATTTTAAGAAACTAGACTGAAACCAGCCGACACATGAAAAACTTAAATACTACTGTCCCTGTGTCCTCTGTAGCTCATTGTCGTCATTTTCAATCTACTTTTCTTTGTTCCTTTTCAAAATCGGGAAAAAAAAAACAAGTTTTCCTGTTTTTGGGCCCCAACCGATTTTAATTTAAAATAAATGGCCCAAAGGAGGAAAAAATATTTTCTTTCAACGCCTGCAGAAGAAAGTTACGGGTTTTAAAAGTGAAAACATAACTTAAAACAGTCTCTAAACCAAGGCCCCCTTAAGTGACTCCACCAGTTTCTGGTTTGGGGACCTCCTTTAAAAAATATCTTCAGCAAAATATATTTCCCTTGAATGGTTCCCCCTTAGCTCTGAAGTTTTATATTGGCAAAGGGATTTTTCTGGGATCCCATGTCATGAACCCCTCTTTCCCTCAGCATTAGGTTTTGCCCCCTGAATTGGATATTGACAATATTTGCCAAAAAATGAGGGGGATCATGCTTGTCCATTCTTTTTGTTTAGCTTGTAATTTAATTCTGCCCCAAGTGTAGTTCTGTTTTTAAAATGTTCACTCGTTCCTTCCAAATTTCAAAAAGCATCCGCAATAAAACGCTATTTTTCTGTATTTTTTTTTAAAGCTTGAGAGGGGGTTTTCAGGAAGTCACATTGTTAACTTTTTCTTAAGCCCATGTTGGGTTTTTTGGCCGTGACAGTGCCATCATTTTATTTCGATTTTCTTACAAATAAATGGCAGTTTTTGATTTATGCTAAAAAACAGCCACCACGAGTTCCATCTAACTCTTTGGGAGGGGTTAGCTTGGTTCCACCACCCTTTTCAGAGCGCTGCAGCAAAATTTTATTCAGAAGTATTTAGAAATTTTTCAAAAACATTGCCTTTATTTTGGCATTAAAGTCTTTGGTTTAAGAGGTGCCAAATGGCACTGCAACCATATTTATTAGCCTTTTATTCCTCCCTTTTTTCTAAACCTTTCCTTGGATCGTTTGCAGCTTTGTCGGACCAAACTGCGTACTGACATTTGAATTTTTGTTAATGTCGTTTATGTTTTTTCTCCCCTTTTTCTTGAAGTATTCTGCTGTTGGTTTTTCCTGACTTTTCAGTTTTTTGTGCAAGGAAGCTTTACTTCTCTGTTTTTATCCAACCCATCCTTTTGGATCATTGTGGAAATACTCCCCCCCTTTTCAATACTTAGGTTAACATTTTACCCTCCAGAGCTTTGACATTCTTTTTTTTCCTCGTCATACATTTGACCCCACAGTTTCCTGCAAAATCAGCTTGCTGGGGGGAAAGTATCCGGGTCCAGGGGGGGGACTGAACCATTTAATGAAATGTTTTTCTCATCAGACGGAAAAAGAGTTCGTTGCATAAATAAACGGGGCAATTTTTTCATCAAAAAAACTTTTTTTAGTTCTAGTTCTTATCACAAACCCTTTATGGTGGTTCCAGGGGGTAAAGGTTTTTTCTTTCCCTTTTTGGGTGATGGTGAATGGGCTTTTGGGTGTCTGATGAGAGCGCTTGGGGTAATAAGCATTTCCCCGGATGGATAAAAAAAAGAAACTGGGGAGAACAGGAGATGGTTGATCTTTGGGGGGTGGATATTTCCCCGAATCCATGAATTCCCCCAAACAAAAAAATCAATGCTGTTTTTTTTGTTTTATACAATTTTGCTTATTGTACACAACCCCTGCCCCAAAAGGAAAGAAATTTGTTTTTCTTATCATAAATGTACCAAAAGACAGTAAAATCCCCGTAATAAATTAAGAAATTATTTTTTGTACACATGAATTCTCTTTGAAATAGGATTCAATTAAAAATTTTACCAATCGAAAATCCGCCTGTTCAGAAGTGTTTTTTGGCATCTTCATCACTGCCTTCTTGTGTTTCCCCATTGCGCCACCCGGCCCTTTCACCTTTGTTGCTCGTTTGCATTTTGCCGCATGCCTGCCTTACCGTAGGGGGGAGCTTCATTAAAATATTCCAAACGGGTCTCTTTTACGGCCCCGTCCCTTATAAGGAAAGAATGTAAAAACCCAGATCTACACACAAACAGATCCCCGACTTTCGTCTGTGGGTTTGCTGCTATTGTGCTCAAAGTTTCATTTCATTTTTTTTGTTGCTTGCCCCTTTCCCCCTCCTCCCCACTTAGATTCACATTCTTTTGTTTGTGCAGATCTATTCCACTCCAACAATAAAAACATATTGAACTTTTGGCTTGGCACTTAAGGGGTTGATTCTGTATTCAAGGGTTTTTAAAACAAAAGGATTAAGGCTTTTTTCAACTCTGTTATGTTTTAACATTTTTCTGTAAAAATTTTGGGCCTCTGCGGTGTCAAAAAAGTTTTTTAAACTGCGTAATAAAGCAGCGTCTGTGATAATTAGGAGAGAAATGCCCCCTAACCCCACAGAAACCTCTGGAAAAGCTGGCATTTTGAATGTTACCTTTTACACCTTTATTCTAGAGTTAAAAACTCAGTTTTTTCCCTGATGGAAAAACCTTTGGGTGGTAAAATATTTTCCTCAAAAAGCAGTTTATTGAAAAAATTTGATTTAAAAACAAAAAATCAATTTTTTTTTTTCTTTAAAAAAAATGTTTTTATCACCCTGATTGTAGCCCATAGTGTGCCTAATTAATAAAAGAAAACAACCCCTTTAGCGTTGACCCTCATGTAAATGCTGCAATCAGTGGATTTGATATCATCCTTGGGTTTTTGCCCAGTCAGAGTGTTATGTCTAGATATAAATGACCTGTTGGATCTCACCATTTCCTCTTTTTGTTTTTTTGAACTAATATGTAGATAATGGGACCCGAAAGATTAAGGACAATGAGCAGGAAATCAAAAACCTCCTTCAGAAATTCCAGGAGGAGAAAGTTGCCCTGGAGAAGGCCAGTAGCCTACGGCTGGAAGAGCTGGAACATGGGCTGAAGGAGCAGGTCAGTTGCATTTCTAAAAGCTAGAGATTGCTGAATATTTGACTTTGGAAAATGTGTCCAGCCATACATTTTGCTTTGCTCAAAGTCTATGTGACCAGTGGAGACCGCGCTTGGCTGTTTCCTTCTGTCCTATAGAAATTAAATTGAGTGGCACAGTGTATGCTTGACCTTTCCCTCCCCCAAAAACATTTCTTTCTTGGTGGCAGAAAAGGTATGGGGAGACTCTGAACTTCTATTTTAGCAATCGATGTGGGACTCCGCAATGGGATCTCAAACAATCAGATATTTATCACCTTCCTTGGATGGGTAAGGATCATTGGGGAAAAAATCCTTCATTCACTCTCTAATGAAAACGTTTCATCTTTCTAAGGCCCCCTAAATTCTGTTTCCAAACTCGTTAGGCCTCGTTTACACGCTTATTTTTCCGCGGATTGGGCCTTTCTCTGGGCCCGGGTTTGCTGTAGTACGGCGCCAATCCGTCGGAGTTTACGGGAAACCCCTGCTCTCATAGAGAACATGGGGTTCCGCGCTCCCTCCCCTCGGGGAACCGCCCCCGGGGGAAAAGTGACATGAACATTATTTACGGCGGTACGCCCGTAAAACAATTTCGTGGGCTAGGGGGGGGGGAGCGGCGCCCCCCAAACCCCGGGTCCCGCCCCCCCCTTTTTTACGCCGGATTTTTTTGGCGAAAAATTGCTCCAAAAACCTCGGGAATAAGCCTGGAACGCGGCCTTAGTAAAGTTCACACGGCTAATTGGGGGCGTACAGTACGGCCCGCAATTACGGCGGGTGTTCGGGAGCTCACCCGAATCGATGTGTACTCCCGCGGCGCGGGGGGGAAGGGGCATCCCGCCGGCCCCATAGACTGTCACTCGCGACGCGTAAGCGGGAAACATGCATGTCATTCTCCCCCGCCACAATAATATTTTTGTACAGGGGAAGGGGAGGCGTAATCCTAGTTCCTATGAAATGGGATTTCCCAATGATTTGGGGGGGCATTTTCGCCATTTAGGAGCAATACGCCTCAAAAACCTGCGAAATGCTCCCAAAAAAAGCGCGGGAACATGCGTTACAGATTTCTGTAGGGATACTTTGAGCCACAGCGGAGCCATAGCAAACAGTAGGGCAAATTTAACATCTTTTGGACTGTTTGCTCTATTTCCTGAACATATACATTTTGGGCCACAATGGTTTAGGTCTGAAATTGACTTTGTTGCAACCAATTGGAGCGCCCCTTTCATTTCATATAGGGGTATGGAAAAATGAGAGGGGTGCTCTCATTGGTTGCTATGGGCAACAAAGTGAGTTTTAGACCTAGACAGTTTTCATACATGTGCCCCTTTATGTACAGAACACAAAAGTAGGGGCTACCACATTTGTGTCTGCTCCATTTTTCATTCATATCCAGTTTATATGTCAGACACGTATGAATTGTAGACCATGTCCAACACATAAAAGTATATACCACTGGAGAACACAGCAAAGGTAAAACAAAAGAGACCATGTTTGCCCTATAGAGCCCCTATGGCCCCACTCTGGTATCTCTCCGGATGCATTTTTCAAAGCAACCCAATAGATATCAATGCTTCAATATCTCAACTTTTCCAAGAAGTAAAATTAGTTGTAACAGCTCAAGGCAATGCTCTGTGAGCTAAACTGGCCGGACTACATATTGATAGAGTGTAGCAAACTCCCAATGATATTTGAACTGCTGATACACTGAACTTGAAGAGCATTGTCAGGACCGGATACCGTGGTATATACTAGTCCGCTAAGAGCACGACCTGTTGAGTACGCTAAGTAAGCTCCCAGCATGCCCGTTAAACCTGTCCAAAGGCCTGATGCACTTTTTTTTTCTTTTTTTATACAGTAAGGCTAGGTTCACATGGCTTAATTGCGGGACGTAATTATGCCCCGCAATTACGCCGTGTGGCCGGGGGCAGGGCAGGAGCGGGGGGCTGGCACCTTGCCGGCCCATAGACAGTCATGTCAATTATCTCCCCCCTTGGTGTATTCGCCGAGCAAGGAGAGGAGACGTTATCCATAGTTCTCTATGAGAACTGTGGATTACCGTAGTTACTAAAACGTATTCAGCCTGTAATTGCGCACTCTGGCTCGTAATTACGGACTGAAATACGTCCAGGTTTAAGCCTTGTGAACATGGCCTAAGAGTGAATAGTCAAGTTATGCCATGGTACACCTAGGAGAATGATAAATAAGGTGTAAAGAGGACCTGTGAGATCTCCGGGTATGTCTGTTTTTGTAAGTACTAGTGTTTCCAATGAAATAACAGTTCTAGAGCAGCTTTCTTTAAATCTTTGTTGTGTAGTTCCCATGTTATTTCTCCTAGAAATTCATTAGCAATCTGTCAGATGGGTGTTGCCAATTGGAGGCGTGCACAGTTTGACATTGTCCAATCAGTGATGACTAATTGGGTCAGTGTATGCAGGGACATGCCCCTTTGATAAAGGAATGGTAACACCCATCTGACAGATTCAGTTATACATTTCCAAGAGGAATAGCACAACATAGCGTTATAAGAGAAGATGCTCCAGACTTGTTGTTTTACAGGGAACACAAGTATTTCTAATAACAGACATGTCAGGAGATGTCACATGTCGTCTTCAAATGGAGGAAAATTGAACATAAAGAATATTTGAGTCCTAGAACTTTTCATTTATATAATGATTGTTATCCTCATAAAACTGGAATGTGACTTAATTTCAATGTTCCTTGACAGAAGTTTACAAATCTTTCTGTTCCAGGCTAAGAGAGATGCAGATGCAGACATGGAGCAACGGCTTATAGAAATGAGGGCCGAAATGGATGTGAAAATTGCAGGTAAAATAGAAGATAGTATTTTTTAGGCTCTAAAAGGGCCCGTCGCCTCCGATAGCCATCACCCCCGTATGCATGTATTTTTAATGAGGAAATCCAACTGGTTCCAAACAGACGATAATACGTATGGAGACCTTTAGGCACTATTTTTGCAGAATTTTGTGTTTTGTTGTCCATTTGACAGGTAGAAGAGAAGCCGGTTAGTGTGAATACACAAATCTAGACTTGAGCTGCTTTATACCGTAACATTGTACATTTATCAACTACAACAATAGGGTGTCACAAGAGAAGTGAAAGTGCCTTTGTTTCTCTATATAGATATTGTTATCGGGTGTCAGAATTCACAATAGCTGCCGGCAATCACTTTCATCCTTTTTGTGACACCTGGTAGCAGCAAGTGACAAAGGGACATTGTGAAGGTGGATAGCAGCTTGTACCTGTTGTATATGTCAAGTCCTACTTGTTGCCCCACCTTCAAGCGCGGCGTCCCTGAGGAGCAGCATTTCTGTGCCGGTCTGGCTTTTCTTTTTCATGGGGAGACTTGATCTTGCAGTCACGTCTGTGATACATTGCAGGTAGCTGATTAGGCCCTGCCTTGGGCATATAGATATGGTTTTTCCTTTTTCCATACAGACCATATAGACACTGGTTTTCCATCCAAAACATTTATTGTATATATGTTAAAATTCCAGCAAATCTAAAAAAAAAAAGTACTGATAAAAGGGATTCCATTATCATAGGCAAAAAATATAAAAACGTAGCATAATCCCCCCCAAAAAAAAGCTGAAGCGTCTCGAACTGTCGGTCTTTAGAGCTACGACTAAGAGCTGACAGCACGAAACATGTCAGTGGTTACTTCTAGCCTTCTATCATTTTTTGGCTATTATAAAGTAATCATTTTTATCACTACTTTTTTGAGGTTTGTTGGATTTTTGCTAAATAGACAATTAGGGTGACATGTATGAATTCTTTAAAAAACTTTGAGACTCTCGGTTCACATATTTTGATCAAAAGATGTTTAAGCTGCCCACAACTTTCAACGTGATCTCAAAATCGGGCAGTCCTATCCTATCTTTACCTCTCAATCGAGCCAATCAGGCCTCTCGCTGGGTCAACCGACCTCCATTATTCAGAGAGAAAAAATAAAAAACACCCAACCTGCAAGCTGCCCTTCTTATGACAGCCTGTGAGAGTGGGCGGGGACAGAAAACAAAAATGGAAGCACCTCTTCCTTCCCATATAGGTTAAAATATGTACACCAAGTAAAACGTATGTTTCTGCACACAAAACTATCTCTGAAAAAACGTATGCAAACCTGGGTGCCACTGGCAGGGCTGCGGCACACATGTAATTATACATGTACGCACACAGACCTTGCAGGTTGGGTGTTTTTTATTTTTTCTCTCTGAATAATGGAGGTCGGTTGACCCAGCGAGAGGCCTGATTGGCTCGATTGAGAGGTAAAGATAGGACTGCCCGATTTGAGACCACGTTGAAAGTCGTGGGCAGCTTAAACATGTTCTGATCAAGATATGTGAACCGAGAGTCTCAAAGTTTTTTCATGTATGATAGATAGCATAGATGCTTCTTTAGGGATTTCCACGTAGTGTATTGCCATGTATGAATTCTGACGCTGACAGACCAGTTCTAAATCACTTTAAGGTAGTATAGACTGCGCCAGAATATATGAACCTGTTCTTCTGCAGGTCATACATACAGTGCCAATACGACAACTCAGGCTCAGGCACCACCTTTAACCGGGTCTGGTTGCTCTAACTGCCAAAGTTTTGGCGTCAAAGAATCATAAATGTGTCTACTTCTACTAATGTGGTGCGATGCTCCAAAACTCTGGCAAGCTGTCTTTGGCGCGGTACCGAGGCACTTATCGGGCTAAAGAGTGGAGTACACCTGTTCATACATCTATAGAACAAGGCTACTACAGCTTTCTGGGGCCAGAATTCTTGCGCAGCCCCGTTGATACATGTCGCCCTAAATGTCTTGGATGGAAAACCTCACTACCACTGTTGCCCAGATCTGTCCCTGTTCAGTTTGACATTTGTTTGACCAAAGTTGCAAAAAAAAAATTTGGGATCGGGATATCCCGAACACAAACCTTTTTTTTATTTTTTTATTTTTTAAATATACTCTACACCAACCCCAACAGAAACTTTAAGACTTACCGTGTTTGGGTTTTTAGGGTTAATTTGTTCAACTTACCAAGCCTAAAAACACTAACCCAACCTTAGAGTTACGATTTTTTTTTTTTTTTTGAGGGGGTGGGGGGGGGGGAGGGGCGGGGGGGGATAGGGGAGTTCACCACGAAGCCAAATCGGGCTATCCGGAATCCAAACACTTGAATTGAGGTCTTATTTGACAAATTCAAAGCACAACACTGGTCGCTGCCATTTTGTGTTCTATGTGTGAAGGCATGAGACCCGGGAGACATATGAGATGGTCCAGGTGCCTATGCAACCATACAGTATCTATAGCCCCATTTTCATAAATTGGGGCTGTGCGGAAAAGGCCTTGGGTGTCACACCATTGCATCATATGTCCCGCTATCATGTCATACGTCGAGGGACAGTTGCAGTGAACATCAAGAACCTTATCATAAGGATCCATTATAGCTGTGTTTTGTACTGTATAGGTTTTATGCTCTATATTCTAGTCCTGATCATCCCTGAACAGGAATTACCATAGTCGTCTTCTTTTTTTTTTTTTTTTTTTTCCCACAGAGATGCAGAAAACTTTTGAACAAGAAAAGGCTTCGCTTACAGTAAGCAGAAAAAGTCAAGTTTACTTTTATCTTAACCATAGGTGGGATATGCAAATAATATGTCGTAAACATTTGACAGATGATGGTCCTACTACCCAGGACCTGCATCTATCTCCAGAATGGCGGTCCCTTAACCCCCGTCCCATTTAGTATGTTAATGGCCTCTACATTCAGATGGAGACAGCTATAGAGAACACTTAAAATCCGTTGAACTATGTTCACTCTGTTTCCTGACTATATAACCTTTATATGCCGAATATAACACAATAGACCAGGCTCTTGTGTCCAGCACATAAATCATTTACCCCCAGGAAATAGAAACGTAGCCCAAAAGAGACTGTGTTTGCCCTATAGACCCCTATGGCCCCACTGCAATATCTGCCAGATATTCTACCGGATAGTAGAAGCATGACACCAGAACCATGAAGCCTAATAATAATCTTTTATATAGCGCCAACATATTCCGCAGCAATTTACAATGTAGAGGGTATAAGTACAAACAAAACCAAACAAAGCTACCTACATATCAGACACAAGGCCCTGCTCCCATAAGCGTACAATATATTAGCGTGTATGGGTGAGATGAACGGTGAGAAGTACTTGGTTTACAATAGTCCAGACATGTTACATAGATATGGGATGAACCTGCCACCCAGACTGTACATCAAATACAGATAAGTGCCTGTGAGCGTCCAAATGCAGGGAGTGACGAATGTGTGTGGCCGAATTTTGGGGGTTAAAAATTAGGGATCCTAGCAGGCATGCCTAAGAAAATTAGTTTTCAGGGCGCACTTAAAACTCGTTCCATAGAACTGGTGCAGCACGTGCAAAATCTTGGAGAAGGGCATGGGAAGTTCGGATAACTGAGGTGTGTAATCTAAGATCGGGTGGGGAGACCAGGTTGGGTGGTAGACAGAAATGGGGGTGGGTGGGCAGCACTGTGGAGCGCTTTATGGGTGAGAGTGATGTTGTATCCTGTACTGAATGAGCAACCAGTGTAGTGACTGACACAGGGTAGAGGCATCAGTATAGCGCCGAAAGAAAGATGATCCTGGCTGCTGCATTCAGGACAGATTGGGGAGACAGATAAGGAGGGAGTTACAGTAGTCAAGACAAGAGAGAATAAGAGCAACAATGAGAGTCTGAGTTGTTTCCACAGTGAGAAAAGGATGGATTCCGGAGATGTTCTTGAGGTGCAGGTGACAGGAGCGGGCAAATAGTCTGTGATTACATTTTCATCCTTTTCAAGATATGTGTTTGCTGTCGATAAATGACACCACTTGTTTACCTTCAAAGGTAGCATTCACTTACAGATCTAACTCTTCTTGCAGTTAAGAAGGGGATATAAATGTATACACTATAAGCAGTTTACACCAGATACCCTAACTTTTATAAATACTTAATACATAAGGATCCCACCTCTGAGAACTGCTCCGATCTTACAGTACCTTGTTCTTTGAAATAATTAGTCTTCGGAAGAGCTTCTTCCACCCCCGATACTCTATGTGCAACTCAGGGTAGTCATGCCCATCAGTCCCATGAAGACTGCAGCCGATCATGGCATAGTGGCAACCAATCATGGTGCAGACCGTGCTTCTAAGTCTGGCACATGAAACGATTGTAAAATAAAGTAAATGCAGTCTAAAAAACAGACGTGTGCCCTACATACCCTTATGGCTTAACCACAGTATATGTCTGGTTACTTTTTTCACGGTATCCTGACAAATACTGCAGACAGTCACAAAAGCGGGGGTCTAAAATGTTTAATGTATCTACTTTTTACAGGAGACCATTACTGACCTAAAAAGCCAGTTGGAATCTTTCCTGCAAAAAATTCAGCAAAGTGAAGAATCCGCCTTGAAACAAAACTACGAGCGACATATTAAGGTACAAAATCAATGACACGGAGTCACTTTTGGGTAATAATATCCGGTTCCAGTTACCAGCATGGCACCTTTACCTCTTTTTCAATGGGATGTTCCTACACACTCCAGTAGGACTTGCTGTATACCTCCACACTTGCCGTGCAAGTGCTGGACAGATGTGGTTCTGGGTTCCACTAATTCTCTGGTAACGTGCAATAAGATAAAGAATGTGAAGGCACCAAACTCACAAATTGCAAATAAGATCCATATTTTTGATTGCATCATCACCTCCCCATTTTCATTCCTCGGGGCACACCTTATTGACCAAGTGGCGCCCAGTTGTCAGTTTCTGCTTACATTAACCGAGTAACAGCACAATGCAAACTTCCAAGAAAAGATTCTGCAGGGTAGAATGGCAGGTCTTTTTAGGACATTACTTTAAGGCTATGTTCACACGGCGTAATTGTGGCGCGTACAGTACCGCCGCTATTACGGCGGGTGATTTGGGAGTCGTGCTAATACGTGCGTACTCCTGTGGCGGGCTGCCGGCCCCATTGACAGTCATAACTCGCGGTGCGGATTTGCCGCAAGTAATTGACATGTCACTTATCTCCCCACGCGTACAATACGATCGTATTGTATGAGCGGGGAGAGGAGGAGTAATCCATAGTTCTCTATGAGAACTATGGATTACCGGAATTACGGCGCGCATCTCGCTCGTATTAAATCGCAAATACGATGCAAAATGCACAGCGAAATCTGCCCGTGTGAACATACCCTGAAAGGTAAACTTGGCAACTTTGCATTATTTTTACATAAATTCACTGTAGTTATGATGTACGTGCATATGTGGCATATGAGTTCTTTTGGTAACTAAATAAGCTTTGTTCTCGGTGTGTTATTCATTCTTCTTCACGTTGAAGTGATTTCAGTGCACAATGCCATAATCCTGTTGCTTTGATAATCTGTCCGCACTAAGGTGTGTTTTACATTCCAGGCCTCCCTCCAGTCATGCACATGGAGGTTTAAAGGGCCGGTGTGTATATTTGGAGCCAGAGCCATCTTTATAACAAGAAGTTCAAAAGTTTACAAATGAGGAGTTTACATTTTTCTCTGGTGTTTCAGCCTTACGTCATGCTTGTTTTAGTGTTCTGTGGACGGTCACACAGCTGGCTGCAGGCTATATGGCTCCGCAGGGGATCTGTGTCATGTATTAGAAGTATAGATTAAGAAATCCGCACAGAATGATAGATCTAAAAATGACATGATAGTAAAAGGTGAAGAGGTGCTGTGTTGGATGACTCATTGGCACAAGTGTATGCTATTTGTAGGGTAGCAGTGGGGAATTTGTATGTCCCCATAAAATGGGTCCTCGTTATATCGGCAGTAACGTGCTGTCAGCTATGTGTTTGCAGCAGTTATACAAGAATTAGCTTGTCATTAAAATTCCATTACATTGCGCTATTTATAATCCATATAGACCTAATACAGTCATTGGGGACACTTGCTTCTCCTTTGTTTTTTAAATGATCTCACCTTTATGGTATTTACAAAGGACTATGGGAGCCCTGGTGAGTTCTGGGAACAAGAGCTGCACAGCTTATACTTTGTGATTGAGATGAAGAATAACCTGATGAAGGAAAAAGACAAGAAGCTACTGAACCAGCAAGTCATGGTGAGTTGTACGATCTACATGATCTGTCTAATTAGGGTGTCGATCCTAGAACATTGTGTGTCTCTCTCTGTGTCTCTGTCTCCCCGTCTGTCTCTCTCCCCCTCTCTGTCTCTAGTAAGAGAGAATCCACTGCACACCGTTTTAGGATTGCTTAGTAACTAATATAGGTTTTTATTAATCAGATATAAGGATCAACTGTACAATTCCCTATACAATGTCAGAATTCATACTCAAATGTTTTTCCGGAATATATAGAAACCAGATGTTAAAGAGAGTATGACGTTTCAGCAATAGGTCTTTGTCAAGAACATCTAGATATAGGAGGTAGGATACAAAAGTTAATGGCATGCATGTGCCAAAATACAGTGAATGCGCAATAAAGGGTAGCAAGATGGGAGGATCTGCTGGAGATAAAGGTCCAGAAGATGGCAGCGCTTAATAGATGAGGAGACCAAAAGCAGAAAGGTACAGGACGTCTGGAGGTGTAGGGAGAGGCGCCAGTGTGTCTCTCTGTCTCTCGTCTGGCATCGGTACCTTCTCACCCTCTGTCTTTGTGTATCACGTCTGGCATTGGGAGATCTGTGCTGCTGTTATTAATAGTGAATTGGTGCAAATTCTCTGTTCTGTTTCCCCCACATTGAGGCCTGTGGTGGGACAAACCACAATGGAAGACCTGCAGGAAAATGTCCCCCTAATTCTGTGCACCTGCTGTGACTGTGGGACAAGTACACAGTCAGCGGTGTGGATGTGCCTTCAGGTCTTGCACCTGTGTTGCAGGCAGAGTGAGGCGCCATTTTCTGTTGAGGCCTTCAGGGTACCCGGACAATTATCTGCTGCAGGTTTGGTGCTTGCCGAAAGGAAAGGAGAGGGGAACTGGGAATATATCTTTACGTCTATTGTCCCTGTGTAGCACAGGTTGGAATTCCCTGGCAATCCTTTGTAGAATCTCAAGCTGTGGATTATTGGTAACAACTAGGGGCACTCAGGCTTCATCCTGGGTCTCTTTGTATGCGAGCGGACTGTTCTGTTGATGGCTGCCAGTTTTGCTTATTTGGTTGTCTGTCCTAAGATCTAGGAGGTGCTTATCCAGGTCTGCTTTGTCGGAGCAAATATGTTTGTATCGTCTAGCCTGGCTGTATATAATGGATTGTTTGGTGCATGTAGGTAGTTCTGACTGTTGGTTTGTGGTATATTAATGTGAGTAGCCGGTGGTCTTCAATGTGTTTTGTGGCATCCATCTGAATAGCAAAATTTAAGGTTAATGGGTTATTTTTCCTGATTTTGATATTTTTTTATATACTTCTTTGTAACTCCAACGTCATTGATTCTGTTTCGTATCCAGGCCTTTTTATGGATGATTCAGTGGAAATCTGTTTTATGTTATTTGTAGCCATTGCTTGGTTGGATACGGTTATTTGTGAACCTTTCATTGTCGATTTTGCTTTATGTTTGGGATCATTGTCTTGTTGGAAGATAAATCTCCATCCCAGTCTCAGGTCTTTTGCAGACTCCAACAGGTTTTCTTCCAGAATGTTCCTGTATTTGGCTCCATCCATCTTCCCATCAATTTTAACCATCTTCCCTGTCCCTGCTGAAGAAAAGCCCAAACCATGATGCTGCCACCGCCAGGTGTGACAGTGGGGATGGTGTGTTCAGGGGGATGAGCTGTGTTGCTTTTACGCCAAACATATCGTTTTGCATTGTGGCCAAAAAGTCCGATTTTGGTTTCATCTGACCAGAGCCCCTTCTTCCACATGTTTGGTGTCTCCCAGGCGGCCCCTTCTTCCACATGTTTGGTGTCTCCCAGGCGGCTTGTGGCAAACTTTAAACAAGACTTTTTATGGATATCTTTGAGAAATGGCTTTCTTCTTGCCACTCTTCGATAAAGGCCAGATTTGTGCAGTGTACGACTGATTGTTGTCCTATGGACAGACTCTCCCACCTCAGCTGTAGATCATTCATCCAGAGTGATCATGGGCCTCTTGGCTGCATCTCTTCTCCTTGTTTGAGATGAAAGTTTAGAGGGACGGCCGGGTCTTGGTAGATTTGCAGTGGTCTGATACTCTTTCCATTTCAATAGGATCACTTGCACAGTGCTCCTTGGGATGTTTAAAGTTTGGGAAATCTTTTTATATCCAAATCCGGCTTTAAACTTCTTCACAACAGTATCATGGACCTGCCTGGTGTGTTCCTTGGTCTTCATGATGCTCTCTGCACTTTAACCCCTTCACGACCCTGGGCGTATGAGTACGTCCCAGGGCCGCTAAGGGGCTTTGCAAGGGGATCGCTTTGCGACCACCCCGCACAGCCGCCGGGTGTTAGCGGCTAATCGCAGCTAACACCCGGCAGTAACTGTTTTACCCATCAGACACCACGCCAAAGATGGCCGCGGCATCTGAATGAACGCCGATCGGTACGGTCATCGGCACCTGCGCCGATCCGATCACCGGGCATGGTGGTGGGGAGCCTTGTGAAGGCTCCCGTCACTTACCCTGGCCGGTTTGCCCCACTTCCGTCCGCAGACAGGAAGTGGGGAAACCGCCATCTTTGCCATGCATTAGGTTGTATTAACAATCGCGCCCCCTAGTGGTCAAGCACCATAGGGGGACTAAATGTTACAGTAAAAAAAAAAAAATAAAGTTTTAAAGTACAAAAAAAAAAGTATTAAAAGTTCAAATCACCCCCCTTTCCCCATTTTACAAATAAAATCATTAAAATAATAAAAAGTTAAACATATTTGGTACCGCCGTGTCCGAAAAAGTCTGATCTATAAAAATATAACATCATTTATCCCGTACGCTGAACACCGTAGAAGAAAAAAAATTCCAAACGCCAAAATTGCATTTTTTGGTCATTTTACGTCACTGAAAAAAATGGAATAAAAATGATCAAAAAAGTCGCATGCATTCCAAACTACTAGCGATAAAAAGTACACTTCAGCCCGCAAAAAATGCACCCTCACGGACGTCCGTAAGTGTTAGTACAAAAAAGTTATATTTACAAAAGTTTAAAATATCCAATAAATTTCGTTTCACTTCACAATTGTGTCCCACTTGCTGATTCTTCACAAAAAAATTAAACTGTTGTATTGTTTATGTTTGAAGCCTTAACTGTGGCAAAAGGCTGAAAAATTCAAGGGGGCCGAATACTTTCGCAAGGCACTGTATAACAAGCAAGAGTTAGTGATTCACCTGTTCACGCTTCACGAGTTTCCAGATTGTTTATTTCTTGACCTAAAGTATAATGTTGTAAGTAGGTTCTCTGCTTGTTTTGCATTCTGTTCTTTTTAAAGATTTTAAGATCCTTTAAAGACCCCTGTCTCATGTATATAAAAAGTCTGTGACTTTTTAGTATCTTGTATAACATCATGTCTGACAAAGAGAGCTAGTACTCTCGGAAGCTTACCGTCAAATATACTCAGATTCTAAAAGGTATTGCCTGATTTATTTGCTCTTCTCCTGCAGACCATTCCTTTTCATATAAGAAGCAATTATAATATTGGAGGTATTTATAGAGAATTGCAGTCCTGTAGACTATTGAACCTTAGGCTGGGTTCACACCTTGTTACTCTCTACGTCATTGGTATCTGTCAGGATACCATAAAAAAGGGTACTCTGATGCATACTGCGACATAGCCACTGCTGGCCCAGAGACATTAATAAAAAGAACATGTTCAATTTGGACTATGTATGCTCTATTTCCTGGCGCTATATGCTTTGTGCGGGACACAACGCTGTGGTAGACCAGGCTTGTGCAGAAAGAATGTATGTCTGACAAATGGAGCAAACATAGTCCAACTAGGACTATGTTTGTTCTATTGATGTCTGTGGGCCAGCAGTGGCTATGTTGCAGTATCCATTGGGGTACCTTTTTTCACCGTATCCTGGTGGATAGGTCTGACCGAGTGATTATTTTTAGTGTGAACCGAGCCTTATTTATTTAGGGGGACCCCAATAATCATTATTCCACTGCTTGTGAACTATTCCCTTTTGCTATAAAAAAAACAAAAAAAAACCTTTGGGTACTTTTGGGTAACACAGTGCATTTTTACAATTGTGTGACCCAAAATATCTGCTTCAGGAGGACTGATAATTTGTGGTCATATAAAGTAAGCAGTACACGGTCCCCTTAAAGGGGTAGTCCCGTTTCGGGTTAATTCTCTTCGCCGGCTGCTTGTTGCTAGCTGTGTGCGATCCGGCCCTGCATGTGAACTAGGAGGCCGGCGCTAGCACCGTCCTCCTCGTTCAATTGTATGGGAGTTCCAAGTTTAGCTGAGGGTATACTCGAACTCCCATAGAAGTGAATGAGGAGGACAGTGCTAGCGCCGGCCTCCTAATCCACATGCAGGGCCGGATCGCACACAGCTAGCAACAAGCAGCCGGCGAATAGAATTTCCCAAAACGGGACTACCCCTTTAGCTGTTTTTCGTGTGTTTTGTAGAGGGGGTCTCAAATGGACTCAAATGAGAGGTAATAATACAGTAGGACCACCTGCATTGAGGTCCCGTTGAAAGTCGGGGGTGGCTTAAACAGTTTTGATCAAAACATGTGAATTAAGAACCTCAAAGATTTTTTCATGTTTTGTAATGGGGGTATCTCATTAAACAATATAAAAATCAAACTTTGGTCACTTACATGGATAGTAATTTTAAACTAATTATGTCCAAAACACTTATGTCCAAAATTAATCTTGCCTCGTTTGTAGAGCAGTCTCTCCTGCTCTCTATTGTTCTGGTCCTGAGGATTTACAGCAGAGCTGAACAGTATGACCCGCTGCTGCAGCAGCAGCTTCCAGGAGCACATTACCTTTATGATCCTGTTAGAACGGCAGAGGACAGACGCTGGGAGCAACAGTGTAGATTGAGGAGGAGAAGTAAACTACACATGCTGTGTATCCTCACCACCAAGCAGAGAAGAAATATAGGGAGAATGCAGCAGTCACATCACTGGTAGAAAGCTGATCTGTAGCTGAGCGAAGGCCTTATCTGCACAAGCATGTCCACCCTTGCCTGTCTGTGAAGGAGGACAGACTTATCTGGGGCAGTTAAAACTCTAGAGGGCGCTACTACTAACATGTAAATTACTTCGTCCCATAAACAGCATTTTTTTATGGATTGATCTCCTTATTTTCAAATGTCCTATTACTTTTTAAACAATATTTTTAATAGGCAGAGTCCTTTTATTGCAAGTCTGGTTAATTTTTTTTAGGCCTCATGCAGATGTCCATACTATGGCTATTTTTTGTGTCGTTTTAGGCCTCGTTCACACGGCTTATTGCCGGCGTAATTGCGTGGACGGATTTCGCCCCGCAATTACGCCGGCAGACGAGCAGCAGGGCGGGGCAGGGGGCCGGCAGCTCGCCGGCCCCATAGACTGTCATTATCTAAGGCGTGTACACGCCGTAAATACTTGACATGTCACTTTCTCCCCCCGCGGCGGAGTCGCCGAGCGGGGAGAAGAGACTGAATCCATAGTTCTCTGAGAACTGTGGATTACCGTAGTTACTGGGACGGATTGGAGCCGTACTGCAGCGCAAATACGATGCGCAGTACGGCTCCAATCAGTCCCAGAATAAGCCGTGTGAACGAGGCCTTATGGTTGCAAGACAGACCGCTAACACTTATAGTGAACTGAATATGGATTGCCAAATTATATTTTGGAGGGATAAGGATCTTGTGGCTTAAACCCCATTCACTTTTAAAACAACAACAATATGGCTATAAGTCAATCTCGGCATACAACAGTTAGCTTTTTCGTACTGGGTTCTCTCCAACTCCAACGGTATACAGATCCATTAATCACTAGGCCCCATTCACATCATGTTTTTTGGCCTCTGTCAGTGGTGTCCCTTGGGGTACCTAAAAAAGATAGTCAGACCTGCCCAATAGTGTACCAGAGGATCCTTCAGTGGTCCAAGGATCTGACACAATAATAGGTCTCTAAGGTACTGTAGATAAGTCTTGTTTGAAGATGTTTTGGGGACAATCACTGGCTTCTAGAAACCATTCTTATGGATTTTCTTTCCCAATAACTTACTTCAACTTATAAATGATGATACTCTTGGTGTGCAGTAATAACCGCACTGCACATACTTAACCTGAACATGTCCTGTTTATTTGGGGATTAGGCCTTGGGCATCTTTTCTTTTGGTGGCCCCAAGGAACCATAGTCCAAGACTAGTTATATGTCACCAATTTTGTGTGTTCTTCGCAGATGGAAAGGATCCTTACACTGGAGGAGAAAGTGAAGATGCTCCAGCAGGAGAATGAAGCTCTTCAAGAGCAGGCACAGAAGCACTCCACCATTGCCATGTAAGCTCTACACCAAATTAAATTACATTTCAGCTTGCCATTGTTAGATTTTTGTCTAAAAGTTTTGCATATTTAGGACTACAAAAGTCAAACGGGTTGTCCAGGATTTTAAAAAAAGTTTACTGGGAGCAAGAAATTTAAAATAATAACCATATTTAATCTGCTTCCCGCTCCCACTGCCCCATCACTAGCATTTACTCCCGCCCCAATGTTCCCACCGGTCCTATAGTAATTATGCTACGTACATTATGCAAATGACCGTAGTAGAAGTTCGATCTATTACATTAGAACATAATTTATCCTGTACAGCGAACACCTCAGAAGAAAAAACATTTCAAATGCCAAAGTTGTTGGGTTTTGTGGTCATTTTTTACAAAAAATTTAAATAACAAGTGATCAAAAAGTTGCATGCATCCCAAAATGGTACCAATAAAAACTACAATTGAGTCCGCAAGAACCAAGCCCTCATTCAGATCATAGATTGAAAATCTTTGGTTACAGAAAACTACACTGCAGCGTAAATATAAAAAATAGAATTATTTTTTTTTTTTTTATAAAGTACTAGAACATAAAGTAAACTCTACAAATTTGTTATTATCGGAATCGTACTAACCTGCAGAATACAGGTCGCATGTGACTGCTACCGAACAGTAAGCTTGATAAAAATAATACTACTATAAAAATGGCGGAATTGCGGTTTTCTTTTCCATTCTACCCCACATAGAGTATATGTACAGTCAATGGCACCATTAAAAAGTAAGTTTTGTTCCGCATGAAAAAACCCTCTTATGGCTAGGTGAAAATTAAAATAGATAGTGGCATCATTAAGGCGTTTAAGTCCTAGACATGTGTTACATTCTTCCCAACAATAAGAAAGTTAACATTGGGACATTTAGGCCCCTACGCCTGGGGCAGGCCAGGAATCCCAACAAAATGACCAGAAACACCCCCAAATGCCCACTTGTGGGCCAAGTTTAGCAAATATCACACTTTTTTTAGTTGCACCTGGATCATCAGCAAGTATGTATTAATAATATTATTAATACAGCTTTCCCATGGTAATGTCCCCTTTCCCTACAACTACCACAAAAAATAGCAAATGGATATACACTACTCACAAAAAATGGATATTTAGCTTTCACGCTACAGTTCTATTTTAGCCTGAAAATCGTCCATTTAAGTCATAGAAGGCAATGTTGATTTTTCTCATCTAAAACAATGTAATGAAACGAAAGCGGCATGGAGGAGAGTATACATCATCAAAAAATGTCAGTGTCTCAATAACGTGTCGTGGCCTTGAGCATCAATTACAGCTTGACAACGATGTCTCATGCCGTTCACAAGTCGAGTTTCTGACTGTTGCCACTTGACATCCCACTCTTCTTGAGTCAGGCCATTGAGGTTCAGGGTTAAAGAGTTACGAGCTTCTTCGCGGTGACTCAGCTGATCCCATGGATTTACTCGGGGGTTCAGGTTTGGAGAAAGTGCAGGCCACTCCACTAGAGGTACCCCAGTCTCCAACAGCCATTCCCTAATGATGTGACCTCAATGAGCTGGATCGTTGTCACCCATGAAGATTAAATTGTCCATGTGTTGTTCATGTAGAGCAGGGGTCTGCAACCTCAGGTCTCCAGCTGTTGGGAAACTGAAACTCCCATCATGCATTTATCTAATCCATATCAGTGGGCATGATAGGAGATGTAGTTTCCCAACAGCTGGAGAGCCGGCGTTCCAGACCCCTGATGTAGAGGTACAATGACTGGATTAATGATGTTGTTCAAGTAGTGGAGGCTTGTCGCTGTACCACTCTCAATGTGTAGGGCAGTTCTGTATTGACTAGACACACCTGCCCACCACCACTAAAGGCTCGTCTGATAACAACAGTGGCTGATGCATAGCACTCTTCATGATGTCTCCAGCATCGCTGGCATTTCTGCTCACAGTGAATCGACTTTCATCAGTGAACAGCGCTGAGGAGCACTTGTCTCTCGACCAGCGTAGATGCTCCCTGGCCCATGCAAGACAATGATGCCTTAGTCTGGTGGTGTGGTCCGGTCATGTAGCACGCAGACCATGCTGATGTAAACTGTTACGAATGCTCTGATGTGACACTTGATGCCTCTCGCCTCCCTTAAACGTGCCTGGAGTTGTGCGGGATTCATGATCTGGTTCCGCAGGGCATTATTGACATTGAAGCAGTCATCAGTCTGTGATGTAGCCAAATGTTGTCCACTTCTTTGCATTTCTGTGACTCTTCCAGTCTCTCTGTATCTCTCTTGCAACCTGCTAGTGACACTCTAAGCCCACTGGCCACTTCTGTCCGAGTGCATCCTGCTTGAAGGCTCACAATGGCGAGGTACTGTTTGTCAATTGTAAGGTGTTGTCTTGGTCTCACGATGTCAAAATGTGAACAGCATGATGAGGCGGACTGTTTAAATCCCAATTCAGTTTGATTCCCTAAATTTATTGGGCGATTAAGGGATTAAACAACTGTTGTGAATTTTACCATTAAGCTCCTTGCTAGCAATCAGCAGGTTGTGCAAAAAGTAATGAAACACTGAACAGTTGTACATCTCAGAGTTAAAAGATTGTCTCATTTAGTGCATTTAAAAAATAATTTTAAGAAATTTTATGTTCATCCTGAAATTTCAACCAAAAATATCCATAACTTTTTGTGAGTAGTAATTTATGCAACTGTGTTGCTCAGTGGGAGCTGTAAAATCACTGTGCAGTGTGCTCCCACTAGCGGCAGCTATATGGAAGCAGGGAAATGACAGAATTGCCAGATCCTCCTCTCGCCACCGCCCACACAGCAGTTATGTGTTCTGCCTCTATAGTGGGTAAGACACTGGGAGAAAAAATTTTCTGCCTGGTTTTCTGCTTCTTGTTTTGTGAAATACCACTTTTTATATGTACTCCTATGTAGTTCATAATGTCAGGAAGAGAATATGGAGAAAACTCTGATCCTGGCCATTTAACAACTTAGATGCTGTGGCCAGCACAACCATGACATGTAAGGGTGTGTTCACGCTTGCCTCCGTATGAACATCCGTTTTTCTGATGTGTCTCTGGGCCCATCAGAACGGACCCAGAGTCGCATCTAACAATTAGCAGTGACAATTAACACTTCCGGCAATGACAAACACACAGCGGCATTCACATGAGAGATCGCCGCTGCGTGTTTGCATCGCGCCTGACGGGTCTGTCTTACGGATGCGATCAAAGAAATATCATGCAATTCTTGGATCGTATCCGAAAAACGGATGTGTCTGTCATTGCCGGCAGTGATAATTGTCACTGCTAATTGTTAGATGCGTCTCTGGGTCCGTTCTGATGGACCCAGAGACACATCAGAAAAGTGTATGTTCACAAGGAGGCAAGACGCCGTGTGAACATACCCTAAGCTGTTGTGCTGTACCACCCACCATGAGTCTGGTTACTAGGTGACATATGGTTGTCATGCCAGAGGCAGAGTGTAATAAAAGAGGGGTAATTGGATGCTTTACTACATTACATTAGTACTTACAAAAAACTAAAAATATCATCTACTCAAAGTTATCCTGCCTGGTGAGAGCTCAAAAAAGAGTCGACACAAAACAAAAAATACAAAGTTATTGGTCACCGACTAAGAGTAGCAAAACATAATACAAAAACTATGTAAACCTGGAGTCACCAGAATCTTATTGTCCCGCAGGATAGAGTTATCACATCCTTTATACTCTTTAAATTCGAACACCTGCCCCCCCCCCCCAAATAAATAAATAAAAACAAACAAAAAAAAAAATTGCAATTACATTTTATTGTTTAACCCCCAAAATGATTTCTTTTTTGGCGGAATCCCAATAAATTGTATGGATATATTAAAAGAAAAAAAAAGGTACTGCAATACAACAAGCCCCCACGTGGCTATAGAATGAAGGAAGTTACAGGTCTTGAAAGGAAGTGATAGGAAAAAAACTAGTACCATAGGCCTTATTTATCAAGACTATCCTTGTTGCCCATAGCAACCAATCGGCTTGTCTTTAATTTCTTAAACTACTGTGGTAAAATGAAAGCTGAGCTCTGATTGGTTGCTAAGGACAATTATGGCTGTGGAGTCGGCAAGCCGAAGCCCCGACTCCTCAATTTCCCAAACCTCTGACTCCAACTCCTGACTCCCTCATACATGGCGCATGTTTAAGTGATAACTTTACTGTAGTAAAATGGTAACATCAGGCTGTTTATCACCTTATGATACATTAATCAAGCTATTTAGGTAGAACAGACACCGACAAGCAAAAGGGTAACAATGTTTTGATCTTTTGAACACTTGTGGGTAGAGTTGAAGAAAAATCTGTATTTGTATCCAAGTCCAGTCTGCACCAACATTGGGAATGTGTAGAAAAGACCTGGGATCAGATTTTGGTCAAGATGTGCTTGAATCTGATTCAGAGCCCAGAAGGATTCAGGCAGAGCTGAAAGCCAAAAGGGGATTTCCCAAATACTAACAAAATAATAAAAATTAACACTTTGATTTTTAGGCGCAAAACAATGCAGTTACAGGAAAGAATCTGCAGAACTAAGCAGATGCTAAATACTTGCAAGTCAAATTTATGTATAAGATAGGTAAGATGACTGTATATAAAATTACAGTAGCCTCAAAGTTGTAGTGGAGGGTGAGATATGGAGTCTAAAAGTCACAAGTTCAAAACATTGTTACCATTTTGCTTGTCAGTGTAAAATATATTTATTGGATATGACTTTAAGACACAAAAATTGTAAATATGCAAAACACTGCAGGAACATTTGTGAAGTCTCTGAATTTGTTCTGAGAAATAGTATCACCATCAGATCCTGCATACATGACCTCACATCTGATCTCATTATTTCCAGGCTAGAGATCGGCCTCTCTACACGAACTTGGGTTGGGTGCAAATCCGTGACCACAGAGGCAACATCTCTAACAATGTCAGGGTATAAAGGAATTGCCTCAGCCACAGTCAGTTTTGATGAATGGTTGAACTCTTCTAATTCTTTGAAAGCAGGTGAAAAATTTTGCTGAAATCTGTTTGCCATCGGAGCAGAATCTTTTCCCGTGGGGCAGTGCTTTGCATATTTTGATATTTTTCCCAGCATATTATCTTTTTGCCCTAAAATACTGGGGAGCCTAGGGTACAAGTATTCTTTGCAGTGTACCTTCTAAGTGCTGGGCAGCTTGCCCACATTTCTTTTGTGGGAGATATAAGCTGAAACCCAGCATGGTATAACTGTACAGATGGCGTTACCCTCTGTATCGCTTTATCCATATGCAATTCTCATTGGTATTGTTGCAGTCTCCCCTTGTATTATACTGTGGTTTTTGCATGCTGGTGTGAACTAGTACCTAGAGCATTTGCCCATTAATTAACGGCACCTGCTATCTTTTCCCATGCAGCAATAGGGCCAGAGTTGCCTACTGCTGGGATTCAGTGTATCCATCAGCCTTTGAAGCTGTAAGTGTAGCTCAGTGACATTTTGACGCAGTGCTTTGCATGCTCCGTGTCATCAATTACACTCCTCAGGTGATGAGGCTGAAGATATGGGAGCAGTAGCAACGGCCGGACCCAATTCCTCTTGCTCTTTGCACCGCATCGAACTAACTGGACCAACTTATTATATATTTTGGGAGTCGGAGTCGGTCCCTTTTATGATGACTCCGACTCCTGCAAAATAGCCACCGACTCCACGACTCCGACTCCACAGCCCTGTGTGTGTATGTATATGTATATATATATAATATATATATACACGTGTGTGTATATATAGATAGAGATAGATATATATATATATATATATATACACATATTCATACAGGCAGACGCACACCATTCCAACTTACATGTGTCCTCTATTTACAAACGGAGACTTATGGGCACTTGTAGTTCCATGTTTCACAGTAGATAGTAGCTGTGGAACAAGTTCCAGCATGCCACAGCAGCACATGAGGTGAAAATTGGGTGAAATCTTAACAAGGGCACAGACAGAAAAACAAATGTAAAAACCCTTCCCTGCACTATCCAAAACAAAAAAAAAACTTTTGCTGAAGTTACATTTCATAAATATACCTGTTCCGACTTAAATGCAAATTCAACTTAAAAACAGAGCTACAGTTCCTATCCCGTTTATAACCTGGGGACTGCCTGTGTATATAAACTTGGTGTGGATATAGTATATAGAATCTATAGCTCAGTTGGGAGGAAGCGCCTGTTGAGGGACATGTAATATTCAATCAGGCAATTTCTGCTAAACCATAGCATTTGGATAATACATTCCTATTACAAAGTTGATTAGATTTATAGTCCCCATATTTTAAACTATGATCTCTTTAATGAGAAAACCTCTGTGTAATTATGTTATGAATAATCGCACCACCTCCATGTTGCAGGTGTTTGACTGAGGAGCTGCTGGCACCAAAGCTGATCTAGAGAAAGAAATCCAGCTTTGGGAGCAGCTTCAGCATGATAAGGAACAGCACGTGTACCGGGCGGTCAGCGGAGACGGGACCCGGCCGTTCTCATTGTCTCTTTCCTCACAGGACGTGGCTGTGTTGGTGACTTAGACCAAGGACCACTTACCATGATGGACAAATTGTTTGTGTGATTTTATACTGAGGACCTGGACTGTCTTGATCTGAGGATTCTCCTCTCTGGGACAGAAGCGGATGTCAGATTTTATTTATTTCTTTTAATTATTGTTTCAATAAAGCCAGTTCTTGTCACTGGTGTAAATGACTGAACTAGTGCCTTCCTCCACTACTCATAATCATCAGCTTGTTACACTGATCTGGGACCTAAGAACACAACTCTCATTAAACTTGTTATATTTCTACTTTACTTGTTGTTGTCAACTTTGCTTTAACATTACATTTTAAAGAGTCAAAATGCTCTTCTACCATATCTATGACAATGGGAGAAATCATATTAACTCCTTACCACCGCAACTAGTTTTCACCTCCATCACAATTGTCACTTTACATGGGAATAACGTTTTAATTTTTTACCAATCCATGTGATTCAGAGACTATCTCATGACTAGGGTTGAGCGATTTTTATCGACACAGTTGAACTCGGCAAGGTTTTTATGGTGATCGAAATTTCCAGATCATGCGATAATTAAGGTTAAAATCTGAGCATCATCTATTAAGATCGCGCCTTTTTCGGCGCTTCCTGTGATTTTTGGCGGGCCAGCAAATCAGATTACAGAATAGAGCAGGGTGAGATGTGTGTGCGACGCATGACTGGGATGTGTATGGTTGCGATTGGCTGGAAAAATCACATGACCTCGTTTTACATAGAACAGCGTTTCCTGTTTCAGCCTCAGTGTCTCTCAGCGTCTCATAGGGATAGGACCTGCGCTCTGCCTGTGGCCAAACAGCTCAGCGAAATTGATCTATTTCTGCACAGAGAAACCTCTACTATTAGCTGTGATCCTTCCAATTTAGTTATATTAGAGATTTGAAGATTTTATGTAGTTAGCTAGAGAATTTTAAAGCAGCATCTACCGCTGTAAATTCACGGCGGGGCGGGGGGGGGGGGGATGTCCCCCGCGGGCGAATACAGACAAGCTCTATCTATAAAGAACACTGGATAAAGTTCACCAAGACTTAGTGTAGACATTGTAGTGGAATATCTTTATTATTAACAGTTTGCTATTGAAATATTTCCTGGATATTGGGTAGCCTGAACTTATATTGGATAAACATCATTTCTAGTAACTGCAGGTCTCTTTGTTAGGTGCAAAACTCCACATTTATTATCAGTATACATTTCAGATATGTGTTCATTTTAATTTTACCCATTACACCTGTGACTGTTGATATATCATCCTTGCAGTTAAATTACAATCCAGCAATCTTGTAGTCAGCACAGGTTTGTTTGTTGCCAAAATACCCCCGCGTAAAAAATCATACGAAAACATAAGTTACGTGTTTTTTGACTTTTGCGCACCCAGCATTGTTCATTGACGCAGCATCTACGTAAATCTTAAAACAGCAATTCTAAATTCACCACAGGTGAATTGGAAGGTTCTGTGACTTTTATAACTTAAGTGTGTTGCCTAAGATGTAGCACGTATCCATTTGACTGTTGTGGATTCAGCTTCTCCAGCCTTGTTTGGGTGTAATAATGAAGGGGGTGTTGCTCTCCCATAGACTTTAATGGTAATCGCTCATAATCGATGCTCACTATCGAAAAACCTTATCGATAGCGGCCGACTATCGACTATCGCTCGATCTCGATAGCCAACGCAATCGCTCAACACTACTCATGACATATTGTGCTTTAAGTAAGTAATAAAATTTGGTCCATATAGTTGTAAAAATTTGGAAAAAATGTTTCCATTTTCAAACTGATGCATGTAAGACAGTTTTACCACACAAAATAGCTTATAACTAGCATATGCCATGTGTCTACTTTGTTGGCATCTTTTTTAAATAGTAGAAATTTTTACATATAGTAGAAATTTAGTAGAAATTTTTCAAATCCTTTAGAAAATTTACACCACAAATATTTGCTTAAGGTCCGGTTCTGACATGGCGTTAAGGGGCCTGTATGTTAGATATTCCCATACATTACTCGATCTAAAAAACTATACCACTTAAAGCATCCAAAACCGTATTTTAAAAGTTTAACTCTAGGTGTTTCACAGAAATTAGAGCAAAATGAAGGTGAGATTTTAAAAAATCTCCCTTTTTGGCAGATTTTGAATTTAAATCCATTATTAAAAAATCTCCCCTTTTGGTAGATTTTCAGTTTTAATTCATTATTTACTGGAACACAGTGGATGTTACTAAAAAAAAAAATGCAACTCCTCATCGATTCCCCCTATTCTGCCGTTTTTACAGATATCCCATGTGACCCTAGTGTGCAATTTTGACTTAACCACAAGCCTCAGAATACTAGGAGAATCGGAGCACCTACTGGATTTTGGGTTCTCATTTTCTTTAGGCACCATTTCAGGTTTCTGGAAATCCTAGGGGGTACTTAAACGGAATAAACACCCCTAAGAAGACCTCGTTTATGAAATTCCCATTAAGAAATAAATTCAGGGGTGTAGTGAGTATATTGACCACAGATGTTTCACACAATATTTTTGTGTTTCTAGTAATATGCAGTTTTATGTGCAATATTTAATTTTCACAAGGGAGCGCTATTTGGCTTTTGGAAAGCAGATTTTGGTGGGTGCCTTCCAGTTGCAAACCCACCAAAGTACCAGAACCAGTGAAACTTTGTAGAAGTCACCCCATTTTTGGATTCAACATCCCTCAGGGAATTCATCTAGGTTTGTAATTGTATTCTGCATTTTGGTATCACGTGTGTTTCATTTTCTTTTAGTATTGGGCCATGAAATCCGAAAAAAACAGCTATTTTGTTGTGCAGTATAAATGATAGGATAACTTTACTATGCGTGTCGGTACAATTACAACAATATTCATTTTATATAGTTTTTCATGATTTACTACTTTTACACAATAGAAATGCATTTGTAAAATATTGTGTTTTTAGGGCTTGTTCACATGGAGTTTACACTCCGTGTTACAAGCGCTTTTAGGATCCGTCTTGGGGTCCGCTCTGTCGGTCCCCAAGACGGATCTAACAATTAGCAGTGAGATTATCACTGCTCGCTGTGCTGAACACGTAGCAGTGTTCACAAGAGAGAACGCAGCTGTGTGTTTCAATAGCGCAGCTCGGGTCCGTATTGAAAAGAATTGCATGTCTTTTTTTATGTTGAAGCACCTAACAAACTAAAAAAAATTGTTTAGAATCATATTATGCATCATGATCTTTTTGCTACCCATAACTTTTTTTTTTTATCCCCTAAACGGAGTTTACACTTTTTTTTTTTTGCAGGATGCACAAATTTATGTGTTGCGAGATTATCAAAAACTGCTATTCTAACAGTTTTTTTTTCCTATGGCATCCATCATGCAGTTTATTTTTTTTTTATTTTATTTTTGATCTTTTTTTGGGCGATTGGCATTTGTAATGGGAAAACAGCGGAGTTAAGTGTTTAACTTGTTTTTGTGGGTTTTTTTACATATTTTTTTTTCTTCTCCTTATGTGAATGTATTGATGTCACAGGCAACCCAGAAGCCTGTGACCGAAGCCATTGCCGCTCATCTAGAACGCAGACCACGCTGATGTAGATGGTAACGAATGGTCTAATGTGACACTTGATTGCCTCTCACTTCCCTTAAACATGCCTGGAGTTGTGTGGCATTCATCAGGCTCTGCAGGGCATTGTTTACAATGAAGCAGTCATCAGTATGTGATGGAACCAAGACGTCCCTTTTTTCCTTCTGTGACTCTTCCTTTTTTTCCCGTATTCTCGTTTCAACCTGTGATAACTTGCTCACTGGCCCCTTCCGTCTGAGAGATCCGCTTGCTTGAAGCCTCACAAAGCGAGGTACTGTTGTCAATTGAAGGGGTGGTCTTTGGTCTTCTGAGTAAATGTGAACAGCAGGATAAGAGGCTTTTTAAATCCCAAATTTAAATTTTTCCCCTAAATTTATTTAGCGATTTCAGGTTTAAACCCGTTGGAATTTTTTCCCTTAAACTCCTTGTTAGAGAAAAGCAATTGTGCAAAAAGTACGTAAGCGTTCACACGGGGTTTAAAAAGGGAGTTCTCGACCCCCCCATTCGTGCCGTACGCGAAATAAGGGGGGATACTCCCGTCTTACGGGTTAATCCACAGTTCTCATAGAACATGGATTACGTTCCTCTCCCCGCCCAAATACGCGAGCGGGGGATGATGACGTCAATTATTTACGCATAACCGCCTGAATAATGAATGCTTGGGGCCGGCGGGCGCCCCGCCCCCAAAGCACACAGCATAAATTGCGGGGAAATAGTCCCGCAATTTTTGCTGAGTAACTGCCAACACTGAACGTTGGACATTCCATTCTAAATTTAAATAGGGGTCGATTTATTTAAATTTTAAAAAAAAATTCAAGAAGTTTTTTTTTATCCTAAATTTCCCAAAAACCTAAATATCCATAACTTTTTGTGTGTGTTTAAATTTCAGCGGAGCGATGAAGGCAATGTTCCAACACCCTGGGTCATCCCTAATTTAAAAAAAAAAAAAAAAACCCCCCTTTTGATTTTATGGGCAGTTTACATATTGCAAAAAACGCTATTAAAAATATACAATTTTTTTCAAGCAAATTTTGGTAGTAATGCAACACCCAGATTTTTCTGGAATACAAGGGTCATATGTACAAACAATTCTTTGTGTTTTTTTTTTTTTTCCGTAGCTTTTTCTTTTTAAAAAGCAGCATGATGTAAGTGTAGCATTTCTGAAAGCCGCTTGTAGTATTTTTTTCCCTACACCTTCATTTTATTTGTTTTTTTTTGGGGGGCAGAAAAAACATATGGAACATTTCGGTTTTTAATCAGTGACTAACATAAAGTTGTGATGGGAAAAATGCCTGTACTTTTTTACAATAATTGCGATAAAAAAAATGTGTGAAGATTTAAAATAAACAAAGTGGGTTTTTCCCACAAATTTGTGTGGGAAAATGCATGCTAGATGACATTTTAAGAAATCTCACACTGAAGAATGGGTTTTAAACCCACAGCTTGTCAATTTCTGTTGCAGATTTTCCCAATTTCGGTAATTTAAAATTTAAAATTTTCAACTACATCTGGGGTAAAACTTTACTTCACAGTTTTGACTGTAAAAACTGCAGATTTTAAGAAAAAAAAAAGCAAAAAAAAGCTGGATTTAAGGGTTTTCTCGCTACAAAATTTGTAATGATGGGGACGTAAAAATAAGCACTTTTGCCATTGGGTTTGTATTACCTAAACATTTGTAGGCAGATATGAGCTAATCTGTTGTCTACAGCTAAAACACACCTAAGCGGCCACGCCCCCTTTTCTGTGATTGGCGACTGATATTTTAATTAAGCCCGTTTGGGGGAGTCCTTGGTCAGGACACCCCCTTCCCCCTGTGATTGGGTGCCTCCCTGTTTTTTTCTCCCCTCTGAGTTGGAAAATGAAATGAAACAGGTTTCTGTGTGGCTTGTAAAAAAAAAAAAACTGTCTGAGCCCCCTATGCTCATCCCCAGTGATAGTTTATGTAAAGGATCAAATTCTGACCTTAGCTGCTAATTTCCCCCCTCCAACCAATAACACAGCTTTATACATCTGTTCCCCTCACCAATATAACACAGCCTTAAACAAACTGCCCCCTCTACCCCCATCCTGATAACAAAGGAGGAGCAGAGTTATTTCTCACTCTTTTTTTTATTTTTATCTGTATATATAACTGTTTTCACCATGCAGTTTGTTCGGTTAAAGGCGCTTGGGGGAGGGGAAAG
>JAODAL010022875.1:0-63811 GCA_025379985.1 Phyllomedusa bahiana | reverse complement strand
AGGGGGGCCGTGACAGTAACCCTTTGTTTCACCCATACACCCTAATAGATTGTAAGCTCTTGCGAGCAGGGCCCTCACACCAAGTGTCTGAGTTGTACGTAGCTTTTTATAATGTAATGTCTGGTTTGTCTGTGCTTATTCCCTCTATATTGTAAAGTCCTGCGGAATATGTTGGCGCTATATAAATAAAGATTATTGTTATTATTTATTATAGTTCCCCCAGTATAAAGGTAGGCATAGATCCTCACACTAAATAGATAGGCATAGGTCCCCCAGTATATAGTTAGGAATAGGACCCCCAGTATATAAGTCGGCATAGGTCCCCCCAATATATAGATAGCCATAGGTTCCCCCAGTATATAGGTAGGCACAGGGCTCCCCAGTATATAGATAGGCATAGGTCCATACAGTAAATAGGAAGGCATAGGTCCCCCCAGTGTATTGGTTCTCAACGTTCCCACCATTATATAGATAGACATAGGTCCCCATAGGAAATAGGAAGGCATAGGTCCCCACAGTATATAGGTAGGCATAGGTCCCCACATTGTATAGGTAGGTATAGGTCCCCACCGTATATAAGGCAGGCATAGGTCCCCACAGTATATAGGCAGGTATAGGTACCCACAGTATATAAGGCAGGCATAGGTCCCCACAGTATATAGGGCAGGCATAGGTCCTCACAGTATATAGGGCAGGCATAGGTCCCCACAGTATATAGGCAGGCATAGGTCCCCACAGTATATAGGCAGGCATAGGTCCCCACAGTATATAGGGCAGGCATAGGTCCCCACAGTATATAAGGCAGGCATAGGTCCCCACAGTATATATAGGGCAGGCATAGGTCCCCAGAGTATATAAGGCAGGAATAGGTACCCACAGTATATAAGGCAGGCATAGGTCCCCACAGTATATAGGCAAGCATAGGTCCCCACAGTATATAAGGCATGAATAGGTCCCCACAGTATATAAGGCAGGCATAGGTCCCCACAGTATATAGGCAGGCACAGGTCAGAGCTGACAATCAAACATGTCAGTAGATGTATTCCAGTCTGAGCCTGGTCTGCCCAGCCCCAGCTTAACTATAAATACCAGCTGCTCTGCTACTCTCTGCACGGGACCGCGGGCACTCACTTGCTAGGAGGAGGAGCATGCAGGCGCAGGCGTCCCTGGTCTTACTGAAGTGTGATCGGCGCTGCTCTCCCCTTGACCCTGCGCAGCAACATACAGGAGGCGGCGGCAGCGGAGCAAGTTAGTGAGCAGTGAAAAGTAGGGTCCGACACCGCATCTACTGTGAACAATAATGCGGCACCGCACTACTGTGGTGATGCGAGGGCTGGCTGTGGACTTAAACATTCGGGGCTGCAGGCATTTCATTTGGGGCACGAGCCCCGAACTAACTGCCTAGCGACGCCCCTGATTGCAGCATGGCATCTCTCTCTGTCTCCATCGGTTTTGCTGTAATGTGATTGACGCTGCCGATGGCTTCTCTAGCCTAATAAAGGCTTCCAGGCTTGCCTGTGACGTCACTACGCCCAGGTACGGTCAAGCATTGTGATTGACAGTTGCCATAGATAGCAGTACTGCTATGTGCTGCTATACATGGTAACAGTGATCTGAAGACAAGTAAAAGACAAGTTAAAAAAATGTGAAAAAGTACAAAAAAAAAAAAAAAAAATTAAAACACAAACAAAAAAATAAAATCAACACATATACACTGCCCTTTTCCCCTTTACAAATGGCAATCACCCCAGAAAAGATCAAAACTAAAGTATGCATATTTGGTATTAGTTGCATAAATATTGTTTTACACACTAAAAATACTTTTTTTTAAAAGCACTTCAGCATAAAAAAGCTATACATATTGGGTATCGCCGTAATTGTATTGACTCACGAAGTAGAAGTAACACGTCACCTTTACTGCATGATGAACGCTGTTAAAAGTAAAAAATGATTCTATTGTGTAAAAGTAACAAAACATAAAAAAAACTAAGGTATATAAAATTTACATCATTGTAACTTTACCGACCTGCATAGTAAAGTTGTTATGTCTTTTATACTGCATGGCGAACGTTGTAAAAATTAAGCCCAAAAAACAATGGCGGAACTGGGTTTTTTTCCCCCTGTTTTTATGGCCCAATGTTAAAAAAAAAAACTAATGCACAATACATCCATAGGTGAGATCCAGGATGGGTGTTGAATCCAAAATGGGGTGACTTCTGGAAGGTTTCACCTGTTCTTGCACTTTCAAATGTGACATTGCACCCACCAAAACCTGTGTTCCAAAAGCCAAATAGCGCTCCCTCCATGCATGCACAGCAGTTTACACCCACATATAGGGTATTGATGAACTTGGAAAAATTGCATAATAAATTTTGCAGTGCTTTTTTCCCCAAGATTTCTTGTAATCCTAAAATTGGAGATTGTTGAAAAAAAATAAATTTTTAATTTTCATAGCCTAACTCTAAAATAATTTGTGAAACACCTACTGCAACCATGGATATATTCTTTAACAGTAGTTTCAAATATGGGGTATTTTTGCAAACCTGAAATGGCGCCTAAAGAAATTCGTAATGAAAATGAGACCTCACAATTCAATAGGTGATTTACCTACTCTGAGGCTTGTGGTTGAGCCAAACAGTGCACGAAGGCCACATATGGGAGATCTCTTAAAATGGCAGAATTGGGGGAATCGATGTTGAGTTGCACTGGATAAATATCTGCCGAAAAAGTGAAATTTTGAGATTTCACCTCCACTTTAATTTCTGTGCAACACCTAATGGATTAACAAACTTCATAAATGCTGTTTTCAATACTTTAAGGTGTAGTTTCTTAGATGGAGTCATATATGGGGCTTTCTAACATACAGGTCCTTCAAAGTCACATCAGAACTGGACTGGTCCCTAAAAAAAATTTGTGTTGCAAATGTTCTTGAAAATGTGAACAATTTCTAAACCCCCTAATGTCGTAAAAAATAAGACATTTAAAAAATGACGCAAACCTACAGTAGACATATGGTAGTTATAAACTGTTTTGGCTTATATGCAGAAATTTTTGAACTTTGAAAATTTTTCTAAATTGTCATGACATTTTGATATTTTCACAAATAAACAAGGATGTATGGACCAAAATTTCTTAATAACTTAAAACACAATATGTCATGAGAAAACAAACTCTGAATCACATAATTGGGTGAAAGTATCAAAAAGTTATTCTCACATAAGGTGACACATGTCAGAATTAAAAAATGGTTAAATCCCAATTCAAATTGATCCCAAAAATGTATTTGGCAATTCAGTGATCAAACTCCAGTTGTGAATTTTGCCATTAAGCTCATTATTAGAGTTAAGCAAGTTGTACAATACAAAAGTACTGAAACACTGAACAGTTGTACATGTGCATTCTAAAGTTGAGATGGACTCAGTTCATCAAAAAAAAAATTTCAATAAACTTTGGGCGACATGTATGTATTTTGGCGCGCAGACCACAATTTTTTTGCACACATTAGTAGCGTAGAATGTGCCTAAATTTATAAACCTGTTCTACTGAGGGTCATAGATTTAGTGCTTTCTAGCTACAAAGCTACACTTCTGGCTCAAGGAAACCACTTTTAACTTAATCTACCTGTTCCAGCAGCAATGCACCTATTTTGCCGTCCTCCCGTCATAAATGTGTCAAAACATACGGTTGTGGTGCGACAAGCCTCCAGAACGAGCCCGATCTCAGGCGCATTACAAAGTGCCGCGGGCACCCGACAATGCACCTAATTTTGGAGTGCACTTCATTATAAATCTAAAGAACAGGGCTTTATGTTCATCCAGAAATTTTAATCAAAAGCCAAATATCCCATGTCCCCAACTTTTTGTGAGTAGTGTGTATATGTACTGTGGCAGAGTGACCTTAGTCAGTTGCATGGTGCTGACACTATTTGGCGTACAGCAGGTCTCCTGCTAGAAATGTGTCGCCGAGGGCCTGGTCTCGGTGTGGAAACCAGTTGTTGTCGGTCAGCAACACTAGGGTGCTGACATCTATACCTAGTATGACTGATACCCAGCCATTATGGGCTGGCTTTTCCCAGAAAAGCTACAGTTGGGTTGGTCACTGTTCCCACTTTCCAGGACAGGTTTTGTGCAGCCTCTGGAGGCCTATAAAAGCCTGGTAGTGCAGGTACTTGGGGTGTGTGGTCTGCTACCTGCAGTTTGGAGCGGCAGGTGGAGCTGGAAAGAGGCTTTAGCCCCCACAGGCTTGATAGAAGCTTGTAGCATACGGTACTGAGAGTGTACGGTGCTGCTGGTGCTGGACACTAGGTTCAGGGAACGTATAGAGAGGAATCTCTAAGTGTGTTGAGTTATCGGCTAAACGTCCTGAGGTTTTTGTTTGTTTTGTGTTATCTTATATAACTTGTGCTTCAATAAAGCTGGCTGAGGCCAGTTTAAAACTACTTGCCTGGAGTCAGAGTGATGTTTGTGCCATTCTGCTTACCAAAATGGCGATCTGCAGAGCTAAAGTACCCCAGGACGGTCCGGGATGGCGTCCAAACGTAAGTGAGTCATCACAGTACATATATATATATATATATTATATATATATATATATATATATATTTCTGGCTACTAATTACTTGCATTTTCTAAGTATTTGCTAAGACTAAGATATTCCTAGAACTTTTCCATTTTTTCAGACACAATGGTAGAGAAAAATGCAGCACAATGCTAAGTTTTAATCAGTTTCTCAATTTAGCAGGCAGACCACAGGTTTCCTCCAAACCATTCCTAGCTGATCAAGCAAGCCACAGTTCTTTCACTCCACTTCACCATCTAAATTGTGTTTAACTAGTAAAACCTCAAGCACATTTAACTTCTCTCCCTGTTCATAATATAATAAAATAGATTTTTTTCTGAATGAGGCTGATCAACATCCACAAATATGGCTAACTCTACGTCAATAAAAAGTGAAATGCACTGCAGAAATCTAAAGGTATGCCTCATATTTCACTGTGTATCTTTACACACTATGTGAACCTTGCACAGATCTGTAATTTACATTTACTAGCAGTACTCTCAATACTCTTTGACAATAACACAGTGTCTTTTTCAAGTGGTTACTGGTATATTAAACAGGCTTCCAACCAAATTACAAAACAGCTATACCCAGAGCAACTTGCGATATGGGGGGAGGAGGGTTGATTGAAAATTAGAACAAATTCCTAGCAGATTTTTACAATAACTGATCATTTGAGATTCTGCTGCTCATATTTTGAGGGAGCTCCTACATCAAACAAATTGCATAACTCTCTCATTTAAATGTTTAAAAAATCTCTATATTCAATGATTTTGGTGTTATTTTGTAAATGAAAATGATTTACGTGTGTAGGTTAATGGAAAAGAATGGACCTTTCACTCTCTGAACTAAAGCTTCACCCTTTTTGACCGTCCAAAAGTTGGGAGGTATGAGGTTATTATACCTAGATAACTGCTTTAAAGGCTATGGATGCCCAGGGGGCATTTTTTTCATAAAATGAATGCTCACCTAAACTTGAATACTCATGATTTAGTCGCTCATTTCACAGTTCTCATTACTTACACCAAGTGGGAGCACGGACTAGGCAAAGAGCTGTGTGTACCAAACAATCCAAAGTACACCTCGGCTGCCACTGCAGGCAAGTCGTGTCAGGGGTAGCGACTTGGGGGACTCTTTCCACAGCAAGCCCAACCCGCCTTGTGGTGGGCTCTGGTGAAAACCAGAGGTTCCTTAGATTCTGCTCACTTACGTGGCTTACACCATTGCTTGCAGTGGTCTAGTGGATTCACTAAGCACAGCCGTTACAGTCAGAGTCGGTCATGGATACTGCCGTAGTGCCTTTGCCGAATGTACGATACATCACAACAATGGTAGCCCAACAGTCTCAACAAATTGCCCAGCAGGTGCAACAAAATCAGTCAGCTGTCCTCCATGGTGCTTAAACTCCTTGCTGTTCAGCAATCATCATCTACACCAACTGCTGTGCCTCCCCCCTCCACCTGTGGTTCCTGTGGTGTTTGTTGGTCCCAAGCTGCATTTGTCTTTGCCAACCAAATATGACGACAAACCTAAGGCCTGTCGGGCTTCATAGCGCAGAGCACCATGCACGTGAAACTCATGGCTTTCCCACAGAACACTCCAAGGTTGCATTAGTGGTTAGTCTATTGACCGGGGAAGCACTAGCGTGGGCCACTCCCCGTTGGGACAGGAATTATCCAGTGACCATAAAAGGGGGCGTATCCCGTCCAGCTGCTGCAGAAATAGCTATAGATGCACAGATTAGCTCAGTTCTGCTATACTAAATGACTTATGTAATGCAAACCAAATGCAAAAGTGCTTATTTTTACTGTCCCCATCATTAGAGATATGATCTTTGTAGTGAGAAAACCCCTTTAAGTATTATTAAACAATATGAGTTAAACAATAAGTCATTTTTTAATGACACATTCCCTTTATTGAGATCTTCATGGACCTCTTCTACTCCTGTGTCCTGGTATATCTGGATAATATCTTGGTCTTCTCAGACAATATAGAATGACATTGGGGTCATGTACTCCAGGTTCCAAAGACGTCTCCAAAGCAATCAGCTCCATGTCAAGCTGGAGAAATGTGTCCTCCGTTTTTACTCGTTTACATTGTCACAGATAGGAGACTTCAGATGGATCCTGTCAAGCTTTCGGCTGTCTTTCAATGGCCTCAACCAGTCGGTTTTTGGGACATACAGGGCTTCCTGAGTTTTGCCAACTACTAATGGCAATTTGTTCTGCACTTTTCTACCATGTTGGCGCCCATTGTGGTGCTTACCTAGAAGAATGAAAACCCCAAGCTTTGGCCGCCTGAAACAGAAGAAGCCGTTTCATATCTGAAGTCTGTGTTTGCCTCCGCATCTATCCTTTGCCGTTCTGACCTGTAGAAAGCCTTCTGCATTGAGGTTGACGCTTCCTCAGCTGGAACGTAGCTTGAGCGGTCCTTCTCCAAGACCTTTGCCCCTGCAGAGAGGAACTACACCATTTGGGATCGGGAAGTACTGGCCAACAAGTTGGCTTTAGAAGAATGGCACCATCTACAGGAAGGGGCTTGTCATTCAGTCAACATCTACACCAACCACAAAAATCTACTCTACCGCCAGATGGCCCAGCGTCTAAATCCACGGCAAACTAGATGGTCCCTTTCATTTTCTAGGTTCAATTTCCTCATCCCCTTCAGACCTGCTGATAAGAAAGGCTGATGCCCTCTCCCATGCTTCTGATGTAGTAGGTCTGGAATCTGTGCTGCAGCATATCATTCCTCCTGAACGCCTGATCTCTGCAGCTCCCATCGACCTCCAACGTGTTCCCCCGACGAAAACTTGAATGCATCCAGCACTTAGGAATAGGATTTTGAAGCGGGGACATTGCTCTGTAGTGGCTGGGCACCCAGGAGTTAGAAAGTCTTGCTAACTCCTATCTCGTTACTACTGGTGGCACAATCTTGTTACAGATATCAAGGACTTTATTGAATCTTGCCACCTGTGCTTGCACCTACCGTCTCAAACCACCTCCCGTCTCAAGCCTGCTGGCCTTCTGAACCCTCTGCCTATTATGGATGCCCCTTGGACACACATTGCCATGGACTTTTTCATGGATCTACCACCTAACAACACAGTTATTTTGGTGGTTACAGATCGAGGCTCAAAGATGTCTCACTTTTTGCTATTACCTGGTCTTCCTTCTGCTCCCAAATTGGTTAGTCTCTTCTTCCTCCATGTAGTCCATCTTCATGGACTTTCCCAGCTCATCGTCTCTGATTGAGGGGTCTAATTTGTGTCAAAATTCTGGCTTGCTCACTGCTCTCATCTACAGGTGAATCTAGACTTTTCGTCAGCACACCATCTTCAGAAGAATGGCCAGGTTGAAAGGGTGAAACAGGTTCTGGGCAATTACTTGTGTTGCTTCCATTGAGTCGGAGTTGTGGAATCGTAGTCGTTATAAAATGGACAGACTCTGACTTCCAAAACATATAATAAATTGGTACAGTTAGTTCAATCCAGTTCCAAGAGCAAGAGGAATTGGGTCTTGCAGTGCTACTGCCACCATATCATCAGCCTCTTCAGATAAGGAGTTTAATTGATGACATAGAGCAGGCAATCAATGCCGTAGGGGAAAAGATCCCGCTCCCATAGCAAACAGATTAACCATATTTCAGCAACATTTTTCACTCAAAGAAGTAGAAGAGTTTAACCATTCATCAAAACTGACAGTGTTTGAGGCAATTGCTTTATACCCTGAAATTGTTAGAGATGTTGCCCCTGTGGTCACCACTTTTCCAATAAACCCAAGTTACTTTAGAGAGGCTATTCTCTAGCTTGGAAATAATTGGATCAGATTTGAGGTAATCTATAAAGGAGGATCTGATTATAGCGATACTTTTTCTCAGAACAAATTCATAGACTCATTCAACAAATGTTATTCAGTACGTCTTTGTTACTGCAGCATTTTGCATATTTACAATTTATAAAATGTTTTTTTCTCTAAAGTTGTATCCAATAAATATATTTTACACTGATAAGCAAAACATAGTTACATAGTTAGTACGGTTGAAAAAAGACACGTGTCCATCAAGTTCAACCGAGGGTGGGTAAAATGTGGGTGAAGGGAGGGAGACAAGGATCTCCCCCATCTCTGACCACAGAACCGCCACCAGCCAGGATCCAGAATTTTATATAGCTACGTACGCATTAATATTCTTTAGTTTCAGGTTGTTTTTTTTTCTAGCCAAAGGGAATGTTCCCTTGTCTTTTGATGGGGCTTTACATGAAATAATTTTCCTCATACTTTTTGTAGGGACCATTTATATATTTATATAAATTAATCATGTCCCCCCGAATCCGTCTTTTATCAAGACTAAGTAAGTTAAATTCTACTAAACTCTCCTCATAACTAAGATGCTCCATTCCCCTTATAAGTTTGGTTGCTCATTTTTGCACTCTCTCTAGCTCCATTACATATTTTCTATAAACTGGAGCCTAGAACTGAACAGCATATTCCAAGTGAGGCCTCACCAATGCTTTATACAGTGGTAGAATTACATCCTTGTTCCGTGAGTCCATGCCTCTTTTAATATACACCAATATCTTGCCTTAGAGGCAGCTGATTGACATTGCATGCTGTTCTGTAGTCTATGATCTACAACAACTCCCAGATTTTTCTCAACAAGCGATTCTCCAAGTTTTTCTCCCCCTAGGACATATGATGTCTGCAGATTATTCGTACCCAGATGCAGAACCTTACATTTATCCACATTGAACCTAATTTGCCAACTGGATGCCCAAGCACTCAGTGTGTCCAGGTCTGCTTGCAATTTATAAGCATCTTCCAATGATTGCACTATCCTACATAGCTTGTTGTCATCTGCAAAAATAGAAACCGTGCTATTGATCCCTTCCACTATATCGTTAATAAATACATTAAATAAAAAAAGGACCCAATACTGAGCCCTGCGGCACACCACTCACAACCAGGGACCACTCAGAGTAGGAGTCATTTATCACCACTCTCTGTGTATGATCCCATAGCCAGTTTTTAATCCAATTACACACTGTTATTTCTAACCCAATGGATTCTAATTGACCCAACAAACGCTTATGAGGGACAGTGTCAAACGCCTTTGCAAAGTCTAAAAACACAATATCCACAGTCGCACCACTATCCAGACTTCTAATCACCTCTTCATAAAAACAGATCAGGTTGGTCTGACAACTTCTGTCCTTAGTAAAACCATGCTGGCAATCACTTATAATATTGTATTCATCCACATATTCCTATATATAGTCACTTATGAGCCCCTCAAACATTTTTCCCACAACAGATGTTAAACTTACTGGTCTATAATTACCTCGGCAAGACTTGGAGTCTTTTTTGAATAAGGGTAACAATGCTTTGAATTTGTGACTTTTAGACTCCATATCTCCCTATCCACTACAGCTTTAAACGTGAGACTACCATCACTTTATAGACAATCTTATATAGAACTTTGACCTGCAACTATTTAACATATGCAAAGTTATGCAGATTCTTGTCATGTAACTGCATTGTTACTCTTTTGTCCCTGGTGTTGGACAATCGTTTTCTTCTTGTGTACTACAAATTACAACCTGTTCTCACATGCCCTAATAGCTTAGTGTGTTATTAGATTGATTCCCAAGCGAAAGGTCACCGATTCAAATTGAGGAGCAGCCAGTAAGAAGATTTCCCAAGAAAAGAAAAACAGCATCATCCAGCTCATCAATCGCAGTCTCTCAGCCAAGAAAATTGCCAAACTGCATCATGTGAGGCCATGACAGCTGGAAGAATATGAAATGAAGTCTGTCCATCCATTCCAATGCAAAGCGGTGGATGTTCAGGCAAAATATCAGTATTAACAAGTTGCCTCATCACAAGGTCTATTAATTCTGGCATGACAAACACGGCAGTGGAGGTGGCACAAATGCTTCATTAGAGTGAGATCACAGAAGTCCATGCAAGCACCATGCAACGCACATTACACATGTCTAGAATGGTGGCCTAAAAAGGGTGAAGAAGTCGCAACTTCAGTATTGTCGTAAGAAGCAGTAGAAGATTGAAAACAGGTGATTTGGTTCGATGAGACGAAAGACAGGTGACAATGGGTCTGGAAAATTCAAGGGAAAAGGGGGCTAATGGATCAAGAAACTGAGGTAACTGTCCAGTTCTGTGGAGGAAGCCTGATAACAAGAGGTTGCTTCACAGCCAAAGGTGTTGGCTACTTGCCCAGAATCAATGCTGAGCTACATGTGAGTGTTCTACAAGATGAGTTACTTTGTATACTCAAGAACTATGGGTGATATCAATGATTTTTGCCGCCCAGGTGCCATTTTTTGTGTGCATAAATGTAGTGTAGAACGCGCCTGGATCTGTGAACCTGTTCTACTGCGGGTCATAAATCAGGCTCATTCTTGCGCAAAAGCAACATTTCTGGCTCAGGTTCATCACGTAAAACGTGGTATACCTTTTTCTGCACTAATGCTGTTCTCATGCCGGCTGGCATGTGGGTCACTGTTCTATAGGGCGCGTGTAGGGAAAAAAATTCCCATCACCAAAATTCAGATTTTTTTGCTTATTTCGTGTCCTAAATAAATTGTCATAAAAGTGATCAAAAAGTTGCATGTATCCTAAAATAGAACCAATAAAAAGTACACTTCAGCCCACCCTCAATTAGGTCCATAGGAGGAATAACAAAAAAGTTATTGGGCGCTGAATATGGTGCTGCAGCGCAAATTTTAAAAATAGAGAATGTCTTAATTTTTTTAAGTTCTAAACCGTAACGGAAAATCTACACATTTGGAATCACTGGAATCATACCAACCTATAGAATCCAGACAACATATTATCAATACTGAAAGATGAACAAAACCCCGACCCCCCCGCCCGCAAAAATGGTTCAGTTAAAGGAGTTGTCTCCCTACAGAGTTTCATAGGATCCATGAATAAAATACTCTGTCACTTCCTGGTTCAGACTGACTAATTTGCATACAGCTCTGTGCTTGTATTCAACGCTGAGTTTTCAGTTGCTAATTAGATCAGATTAGCTCAGAAGCTTCTGAAACTGCTTGCAGAAGGCTTTATCTGATCCCTCAAACAAAAGCCCTAATTACAGTGCTGTTTATTTTAGATAAATCAAGCTTTTTACTGTCCAGCAGCACAGAGGCTGCCGTGACCTGTGTGATGAAGTCACTCACTGCTATCACATAGAACAAACAGCAGGGGGGAGAGATATATACAGGTCGGTTACTGAGGGAACTGAAATAGCCAGGTAGGTCATAAATTCACTTGTATCTCCTTAAGGAAAACAGATGAACAAAGCAATATATTTGGAAAATGTCTTTATTTTGTGTTCCCTACAATTTGAAAGCTATTCTTTGTAGCGAGACAACTCCTTTAAGTTAATCACAACACTTTATTTTGGTCAATTTTTCAGCGGATTCAGTATTTTGAATCTGCCGAAAAACCGACCATGCCCAGCACTGTGTAGCCCTCAATAGAAAATCCATGCTGTAGTCTACACAGAACGGATTTTTTACTGAGGTTTTCCTAAACCGAAAACCGTCCAGCGGAAGATAGAACATGTTCTATATTCCACGGGACTGATGTCGGATTCAAGCAGCCTCAATGTACTTGGCTGCTGAGAATATGAAATCCAACCACCATTTTTCGCGCAAAGACCACGCACAAAAAATGGCGGCGTGGCACGGTCCAGCAATGTGAAGAGGCTGTTGGATTTTGGATGGCATTTTCAAATTGCTGTGTAGACATAGCCTTAAAACTTTTAGGGGGGAGGGGTTCCCAGTACATTTTATGTTTACGGTCAACGAATAATTTCAAAGTACATTTTGTCCCGTTAAAAAAAAACAAAAAACTCAAATGTCTATATACATGAAAAAATAAAAGTTGTGGTTATTGGAAGGTGGGGAGTTAAAAACAAACGTGACGTAAAAGAAACCTGCTTGGTCCTTAAGTTGTTAAATGACTATAGGTTTCCTTGTCTCAGTAATGTGTGTTTTACCCTGAAATGCTCTAGTGTTTTGTAGTAAAACTGAGCTGGGTACAAGGGGAAGTGCCGTGGCTGGAGGAGAAGAGTTTGATGTGCTGTTTCTGTCCACTCTGCTAGACAGGTCTCTCCAATGTTTGGGTATAGGGAGAGACTTGTCAGTTATGCTGAGCTAGTTGGAGAGAAGATGCACATCAGATTCATCTGCCCCCGTGCAGTGTAGCCACAGTGCTTCTTAATAGGGCTGCAGCATCTCTTTAGAGCTGTGGTCAGGAATTTGACTTTTGGGCCATTCCAATAAATAAAGCTTCTTTTTTAAACATTTTTAGTTGACTTACTTGTGTGCTTTGTCTTGTTTCATCACCCAATTATCTCCTCAGCTTGAGGTCCTGGATTACTGCACATCTAAAACAATTTTACAGAAATTTATGTAGGTGAATGATGGCTTGGCAGCAAGCAATACGAATACAACAAAATATCAGCAGCGCTCTACAAATGCTAAGAGACAGTCAAAATGAACGTAGGAACTATTTTAAAATGCACTTCTGCTACTTCTGGATATATGAAAATTTTTGGGTTTTAGCTCACATTTTTGATCAAAACTGCGAGTGCCTAACCACCATGATAAGGTGACCTCACTTCAGATGGAACCTTCACTGACATTTGACCTCACTCGGTGAGAACTCAGGCCTCCATATTTTCAGGGAATTAAACAGTCTTCATGGATGGGAGAGTGCACAACCAAAATGTAGGCTAGCCACTCACCAGAAAAACAGAATATCGGCAGCACTCTACAAACAATAAAACAGTGAAAATAAAATTTGATTGTTTTCACGGGGAATTGGTTGGCCTACATTTTGGTCGTGCACTCTGTCCATCCACGCAGGTTGTTTTTAATCAGAGCAGAATGTAGCTGAGACTTTGATTCGTTGAAACTATAGATACCTGCGTTGTCAAGTGAGGCGAGATGGTAGTGTACGTCCTCATCTGAACTGAGGTCACCTTGTGGAGGTGGAAGGGTTACTGATATTTTGTTGTGTTTGCTGCCGTTCCATGGTCCCTGTAAAACGTTTTGATACACCTTTGAGCTCAATGATTGCAAGGCCCTGAGACTCTAAAGCAGCTCAAACCATGATGTTGTTTCCATCACACTTCACAGTTGGGATGAGGTTCGGGTGTTGGTGCACAGTATTCTTTGTCCATTCGGACATCGAATTGTTAATTTGTACTACAACTCTTCTAGGAGATGGGCTGCAGTATTTTTTGTTTTTGGACAGCAGTGGTTTATTTTGGTGATATCCTCTCAGGAACACCATTCTTGTTCAATGTTTTTTTAGTAGTGGACGCATGAACAGAGATTTAATAGTTTAAAGTCTTCTTTAGATCTTGTTCTGTTACCGTTCTTTTTCTTTTTCATCATTTGGAGACATTTTGGGTGACATGTATGAATCGTTTTTTCAGAAATGTTTTTGTGTGCAGAAACATACGTTATACTTGGTGTACATTGATTTTAACCTATATGGGAAGGAAGGGGTGCTTCCATTTTGGGTTTTTGTCCCCGCCCACTCTCACAGGCTGTCATAAGAAGGGCAGCTTGCAGGTTTGGTGTTTTTTATTTTTTCTCTCTGAATAATGGAGGTTGGTTGACCCGTGGGAGGCCTGATTGGCTCGATTGAGAGGTAAAGATAGCATAGGATAGGACTGCCCGATTTGAGATCACGTTGAAAGTCGTGGGCAGCTTAAACATCTTTTGATCAAAATATGTGAACCGAGAGTCTCAAAGTTTTTTCATGTATGTATGAATCCTGGCGCTAACAGGCTGCTTCTAAATAGCTTTAAGACAGAATGTATGAACCTGTTCTTCTGCAGGTCATACATACTGTAACGGGTCACTCCGCGATCCGGTCCACGGACAGCGGTCGCACCCGTGTCCCCCATGGCGTGTCCCCGGCGGGGACGGGTGGTGCCACGGGCTCTCACCTGACCGCGCTCCCGTTCGGTCGTCGTCCCCTGCCGGCCGGAATGCACATGCGCGCCCCCTAGCGCGCGCTCGTCCATGTAGATTTAAAGGGAAAGTGCGCCGGTAATTGGCTAATTGCCGGGCGCTGTCTCTATTTAGGTTTTGGACCCACATCACTTCCCTGCTGGAACTTTTTAGCCTCATACCCAACAGAAAGCGATCCCAAGTATCTATTGTCCTACTGTGTATTCTGACCTCTGCCTACGTTATCGACTCCGAACCTTTGCCGTCTGCCCCGACCTTGCTGTCTGTCCCTGACTACGCCTACGTCTCACGATTCTGTACCACGTTCATCCTTGGCCGCCATCGCAAGCAAGTCACGTGAGGGGTAACGACCTGGTAGACTCCCGCCGCAGCAAGTCCATCCCGCTTTGAGGCGGGCTCTGGTGAATACCGGGACCTACTTAGATTCCGTTCCCTGGCGAGGCTTACACCATCGCTTGCGGTGGTCCAGCGGATCCACTTCCAAGTTCGTTACAGTAAGATCCAGCCATGGATCCCGCCAAGGTGCCTCTGCCAAGCATCGCGGATCTTACGACGATAGTTGCCCAGCAATCGCAGCAAATCGCAATTTGGGCGATTGGGCCCGCTCTCCGCCATGATGCGTCAGCTCCTGGCATCCCAGCAACAGTCTCCGTCTGCGGCTCCGTCTGCGGCTCCGTCTACATCAGCCGTTCCATTGGCCGCCGTGGGACCCAAGCTTCGGCTCCCTTTACCCTCCAGCTTCGCCGGGGATCCCAAGCTCTGCCAGGGTTTTATCACCCAGTGCTCTATGCACGTGGAACTAATGATCTACAGACCTTCCTCCATGAATTCCACACCGTCTTTAGGAGCCGGTGCGTGCATCCTCGGCCGAAACCGCGATCTTGAGCCTTCGTCAGGGCGACTCGTCTGTGGGAGACTATGCGGTCCAATTTCGTACCCTGGCTTCAGAGCTCACTTGGAATGATGCCGCCCTCTGCGCTACTTTCAAAAAGGGTCTGTCCAGCAGGGTAAAAGACGCTTTGGCAGCAAGAGACCTCCCATCCTCCCTGAGCGAATTGATTCACCTAGCAACTCGCATCGATGTAAGGTTCGCTGAGAGCAGGAGGAGGCTCCCCAAAGAGAGAGACCTGCACGCCCCCGTCGGCGGTTCCCCTGGCTCCGGTTTTCCACCCATTCCCCATTGCCACCCCCTCAAGCCGCAGGGGTGGAAAACCCATGCAATTTGGACCGGGTCCATTTATCGGAGCAGGCGCTGAACCGTCGTCGAGCTGAAAAGCTATGTCTCTACTGCGCCAGCCCGGACCATTTCCGCAGTAGCTGTCCGCTACGTCCCCAGCATCCGGGAAACGCTCACACCTAGGTGCTGTAGGAGAGGCGGCCCTAGGTACAGTTTCCTCCTCTCCACGTTTGATGATGCTAGTGGAGGTGGCTTCAGATGCTGGTCTTTCGTTCCGGAGTTCTGCTTTCCTGGACTCAGGGCCCTGCGGGAACTTCCATCCATGCTTCCTTGGTTACCCGATACCGCGTACCTGTAGTTCGTCTGGAGAAGCCTCCGCTTATTTCTTCGGTCAGCGGGGAGCTCCTCACTGATCCCATCCAGTATACAACCCGGCCGGTGACACTCCGTGTGGGGGCCCTACAAAAGGGGAGGAAGATTCAGGTTCCACGTCCTGTCCTGTGCTTCCTCGGCGATCCTCTTGGGGCTTCCCTGGCTGCAACGTCATGCCCCTACGCTCGATTGGAAGACAGGCGAAGTCCTGCGTTGGGGACCGGAATGCCAGAACCTTTGTTTGGAGGTACCACGCCCGGTACCTACCACTTTTTCCGCACCCGGCTTGTTAAGCCTTTGCCAGGCCTACCGGCCGAGTACCAGAACTTTGGGGACGTATTTTCCGAAAAAGAGGCCGATACGCTGCCGCCACATCGGCCTTACGACTGCCCAATCGACCTCCTCCCAGGAACCAGTCCTCACCGGGGTAGGGTCTACCCGCTGTCCGTGCCGGAGACTCAGGCCATGTCAGCCTACATACAAGAGAACTTGCAGAAAGGGTTCATTCGCAAATCCTCTTCACCAGCCGGGGCCGGGTTTTTCTTCGTGCAGAAGAAGGATGGTTCCCTCCGCCCGTGTATCGACTACAGGGGTCTAAATAAGATCACCATGAAGAACCGCTACCCTCTCCCACTGATCTCTGAACTTTTTGACCGCCCTCAAGGGGGCTAAGATGTTTTCCAAAATTGGATCTGCGAGGACCTATAACCTCATCAAAATTTTCGGGGGGGGACGAGTGGGAAGACGGCGTTTAATACCCGAGATGGACATTTTGAGTATCTCGTGATGCCCTTTGGGCTCTGTACTGCTCCAGCGGTATTCCAAGAATTCGTCAACGATGTCTTCCGGGATCTCTTGTACACCTGTGTCATAGTGTACCTAGATGACATCCTGATTTTTTTCCCCGGATCTTCAGACTCACTGGACACAAGTGCGCCAGGTTCTGCAACGTCTGCGCAGCAATCGACTGTACGCCAAGCTGGAGAAATGTTTATTCCATCAGACCAGCCTACCCTTCCTCGGGTACATAGTCTCGGCGAAGGGCCTGAAGATGGACCCAGCAAAACTCTCTGCGGTGCTACAATGGCCCCGTCCCTGCGGGCAGTCATGGCAATACAGCGCCCTTTCCCGGGCTTCGCAAATTATTACCGACAATTTATTCCCCACTTCTCCACCTTGGTGGCTCCTATCGTGGCCCTCACGAGGAAGAATGTGAACCCGAGATGCGGCCCCCAGAGGCTGAGAAGGCGTTTGTTGATCTAAAGACTGCCTTCTCCACTGCACCTGTCTTGGTCCGGCCTGATTCCGAGAGGCCGTCCTCCTTGGAGGTGGATGCCTCTTCCGTGGGGGGGGGGGTGGTCCTCACACAGAAAGGTCCCAAAGGCAAGATTCTCACATGTGGGTTCTTCTCTAAGACCTTTTCGCCCCCGGGAGAGCGGAACTATGCCATTGGGGAACCGGGAACCTTGGCCATCAAGTTAGCCCTGGAGGAGTGGCGACATCTGCTGGAGAGGGCTCGTCATCCAATCGACATCTTTACGGACCACAAGAATTTACTTTATCTTCAGACGGCCCAACGTTTGAACCCTCGCCAAGCCGGTGGTCTCTCTTTTTCTCACGTTTCGATTTTCGCATACATTTCCGACCTGCTGAGAAAAACGTCAAGGCTGACGCCCTCTCCCGTGCCTCGGACATGGTTGGTGAAGAACCCGTGTCACAACACATCATTTCTCCCGAACGGTTGGTTCATGTGGCTCCCGCAGATCTCCAGAACGTTCCTACTGGCAAGACTTTCGTGCCGCCGGCACTCAGGAAGAAGATTCTGGAATGGGGGCATAGCTCTCTCTTGGCTGGCCATCCCGGAGCTCGGAAATCCTACGCTTTGATCTCACGGCACTACTGATGGCCGACTCTGACACAAGATGTCAAGGACTTCACTCTTGCCTGTATCACATGTGCTCGGAACAAGGTCCCACGCCACAGGCCCGCAGGTCTCTTTTCATCCATTGCCCGTGCCCAGAGATCCCTTGGATGCACATAGCCATGGATTTCATCACAGACCACCGGTTCCCCCTCTGGGAATTCGGTCATCTGGGTTTGGGTTTCAGACCATTTTTCGAAGATGTCCCACTTTGTGCCTCTCCCTGGCCTGCCGTCTGCCCCACAATTGGCTAATCATTTCTTTCGTCATATTTTCCGGCTACATGGGTTACCTTCACACATTGTCTCCGACCGCCGTGTTCAATTTGTTTCCCTATTTTGGCGTGCACTATGCTCCCGTCTGCAAATCAAGTTGGACTTTTCATCGGCCTATCACTCTCAGTCCAATGGGCAGGTGGAGCGGGTGAACCAGATTCTGGGAGAATAACCTGCGTCACTTTGTTCCGGGGGCGTCAGGACAAATGGGTCGAGGCTGCTCCCTTTGGGCCAAATTTTCTTTTAACCATCGGTGACTCGGATGCAGCCGGGGATCTCCCCTTCTTTGTAGTCTAATGCCGCCACCACCCGCCCCCAAGCAACCCCCCCCCCCCCCCCCTTCCCCTGCCCACTGATTCGGATGTTGGCCCGCTGTTCAACGACCAATTTTTTGGGATATCAAGGCCATCTGGCAGGAGAGGCGACGTTCCCTATTTCGGGCCTCTGCCTGTATGAAGACTCAGGCTGACAAAAGAAGAAGACCTGCCCCAACGTTCCTTCCAGGGGACAAAGTTTGGCTCTCCGCGAGGTACGTGCACCTGAAGGTTCCTAGTCTTAAATTGGGTCCTCGTTTCCTCGGACCCTTCAAGGTTCTTCGGCAGTTGAACCCGGTGACGTACAAGCTCTCCTTGCCTCCATCTCTCCCGGATCCAAAACGCATTCCATGTCTCCCTCCTTAAGCCGCTGGTCCTGAACCGGTTCTCTCAGAGGAATGTAACGCCTTCCCCAGTAGCCAAATCCACTAACATCTTCGAAGTAAAGGACATCTTGGATATGAAGATGGTCAGAGGGAAGCGTTTCTTCCTCGTGGATTGGAGGGGCTTCGGACCCGAGGAGAGATCCTTTAAGACAGAATGTATGAACCTGTTCTTCTGCAGGTCATACATACTGTAACGGGTCGCGCCGCGATCCGGTCCACGGACCGCGGTCGCACCTGTGTTCCCCATGGCGGGTCCCCGGTGGGGACGGGTGGTGCCACGGGCCGCATCGCTGCCCGTGGTCGCATCCGTCCTGTCCTCTCACCTGATCGCGCTCCCGTTCGGTCCTCGTCCATGTAGATTTAAAGGGACAGTGCGCCGGTAATTGGCTAATTGCCGGGCGCTGTCTCTATTTAGGTTTTGGACCCACGTCACTTCCCTGCTGGATCCTCGTGCCCTAGAGAAAGCGTTCCCAAGTATCTATTGTCCTACCGTGTATTCTGACCTCTGCCTACGTTTATCGACTCCGAACCTTTGCCGCCTACCCCGACCTTGCCGCCTGTCCCCGACTACGCCTACGTCTCATGATTCTGTACCACGTTCATACTTGGCCGCCATCGCAAGCAAGTCACATCAGGGGTAACGACCTGGTAGACTCCCGCCGCAGTAAGTCCATCCCGCTTTGAGGCGGGCTCTGGTGAATACCGGGACCTACTTAGATTCCGTTCCTTGGCGTGGCTTACACCATCGCTGGCGATGGTCCAGCGGATCCACTTCCAAGTTCGTTACACATACAGGCGCAGTCTAGTGCCAATACCACAGTCTGGCTCAGGCAGACCACTTTTAACCTGGTCTGGCTGATCAAACTGTTATGTGCCTAGGTTTGACCTCAAAGAATCATAAATGTGTCTACTTCTGTGAATGTGGTGATGCCCCCAGAATGCCCCTAAACCTTGGGGCACTAGAAAGTGTCTTTGGCGCATTACAAAGGCACTTATCGCGGTAAAGTTTGGAGTGCACCTGTTCATACACTCTTTTTGGCTCAAAGTACACCAGAAAACTGGTGCAGCTACATTCATACATGTTGCACTTTGTGTAACCACAGCTGTTGTCCAGTTATTTTTAAAATGAAACAAAATGGTCTTGCTGCCCAGCAAAAAATAAAATGTCACCCTCCTCCTCACCTCTATTCCAACGCTTTGGTCTGTGGTATCTGTCGTAGCGCTTCTGTTTTCGTCCTTGTCAACGGCCAAACGGGGTGTTACCTTTGCCGCCACTGATTGGCCACAATGGTTATGTGTCCCTCCTTAACATCACCATTGTGAACTAAACAGTCAAATAGTGATGAAAGGAAGTGACATGCGATTGGCTGCAGTGGCGACATTCCATTCAGCCGGAGACAGGATGAAAAGCATAGACCGGGGAGAGATGCCACAGACCAAGCACTGCAATGTAGGTGAGGAGCAATGTATTTTTTTTTTTTATTATTGGGCAATAGTACCTTAATATTTAATTTGGAAATAAACTGGACAATGGTTTTCAAACTTTTCCAGGTTTGTGTTGTTATATCTTGTGTGTAGTAATAACTATTTTTCTTGAGGAGAACAGATTTGCCCGTAACCAGGCTTGTATGTCTTCATTTAGTGGTCAAAGCACCTATGAACCCCAAACATCCAATTTAACCTTCATTATTAAATAATGACTTTTGCCAAATAGGTCTTACAACTAAGTCATTAACACAGAGGTTTAATTATGTTTGTCTGTAATTGTGACTTGGATAAAAATCAGAATTAATTTAAAGGGGTTTTGAGTTGCCTCAGAGAACAGGGAGAGGGCTGTGATTGCGCAGTTCTCCTCTACCTATACTAGGGCAGTTCTGAATACAACTGAGCATGTTTGGCTATATTCAGAACTCCCATAGACATAAGTGGAGGAGACCTCCACAGGAAACTTTACCAAGTGGCACAACCCCTTTCACTAAAAAAAAGGTGCTCCATAGCTCTTAGGCAATTGAAGACCAAGTCACTTCTGGCCTTCAGGGCATGTACATTTTTTTTCCTTTGCATTCTGCACCATGACATTTTCATTTTTTAGTTGACTTAGCTAACGTTAGCTTTATCAGCATTCAGTTGTTTTTATACGTGTACATTGGTATAACACTGTTTCTATATACACACACCAATGACCTAACAACAGAGAACATACATGTAGTCAAAGCGTACTCGTGGGGTCCTTCAATTGACACTGGGCAAAATATGGGCCACACTGTCATACTGTACCTCTCCCAGGAGCCTCAGTAAATCTTAGAGGGGTATTCCACATCTGAGACCTTTATGGCACTTCAGTTGTAAATAGCTTCATATTTTTTTGACATGCCTCTTTGTGAAGAAACAAGGAACTGAGCAAGAACACTACAGAGACTTGTTTAGTGCATTTAGTGGACTGAGAAAGACATAGGACTGAGAAATGCAAAATTTTGTGTTTGAAACCAACCTTTATTGCTTTCTGTTGCAAGGTATCCACCCTTGTACTTCATGCCATTAAGCAGTCAGGTGAGGGTTCTTATGGGGAGCTCTGTTGACAGAACTGGTGAGAGTGTGGTTATGTGACTAGAATTTCGACAAGACCCCATGCTCACATAAAACAAGTGTATTTTCCTCTGCATGCTTGTTGAATGCTATTCTAGGCAAGTGACAGCAGCTTGAGTATGTGTGTGAAAGCAGCTATCAGTGCAGCAGTGTGAGAGATGGCAAGCCAAGTGTGGTGCTTGGCCACAAGAGACTGATGATGAGTAATTTGTGGCAGGGATCATTATCTTCGACCTGTGAAATGCTAAGTCCCCCTTTTGACTCTGAGACAGGCAGCCATAGTGAGAGAGAGAAAATCATAGTACAGCATGCCTCCATAAAACTATGGGCCACACGTATGAAAACTGTTTAGATCTAAATCTCACTTTTTTGCCCATAGGTTACTATGGGCAAAAAAGTGAGTTTTAGACCTAAACAGTTTTCATACATGTGGCCCTATGTGAGAGCATATATGAACTCCTGATACAGTAGGTGAAACAAGTGTGAGTGCACCTGAGAGAGCTACTAGTGGAATCCTATTGCTTTAGTGACATCAAGAATGTGTAGCACTTGTGCAAATGCAGGGACCGTGTGACTGAAGTGAGACATCTGTAACTAAGTTTGCACCTACATAGCCACCAAGTGTGAAGTACCTCTTGCAAGTAACATCTCTCTGAGCTTGCAACACAAAGGATGCTACTGCATCTCTTCAGCGAAGCAATCACCACCAAACCTCTTACTACATTATCACAAGCATGTAGGGCATAATTGCCAACCTTTTCTTTCCAGATTCTGGGAAATTTTTGCCTCTCTGGAAACGTGCCCATCCACCCTGGATCTGCCAGGAAATGCTCAGTTACGGAGGCAGGGTTTGTTTAAACCCTGTCCCCATTTCCATGAAAGAAACCAAAGGTTTGACAAGTATTTCCAAGAGCTTACTGCCCCAAACACCTGAGTCACCACACTGATGCAACCCCCTGTTAAGGGATGTTCCCAGAGTTCAGAAAGCTTGTTTGTCAGATAGGGCATGAAAAAAATAGTAAAAGTAAAGAATCATACTCACCTCCTGGATAATCTGTTCCGTCCCGACAGCCGCCCCATTCATCTCGGCTTTAGCATTGAATATTCATCATTCACGTGACAGGTGCAGCCAAACAGGCTTTTTTAACTCCTGGAATACCCCTTTAAGTAGGACTGGAAAATAAATAATATAGTAATAAGCAAATAACAAAGCCATATAAAAACCATGACAAGGTGCACCTGCCTAACTGGTATGTATTCAAAGGCAGTCTACCTTTACTGGGTTCACAAGGTGTTTTTGCACACACACTTTGATGGATAAAAGGATGTTTTATGTGCCATTTTATGCCTCAAAATGTGCACGCAGAAACTGCATGGCAAGTGTCCCATTGGTTCAAAGGGAGCAAGCATCATTGTTCACATGGTGCATCTTTCTTTGTGCAGATCTATACACATCTATACACATTTTTCATACATATTTAGTGCAGAAAATGTGACGGGAGCTGAGGTGCAAATTAGCCCTCTTAGTTGGGGTAAATTTTCATCCTTAAATTGCAGTGCAATCTAAAGGTAGAAATAAGTAAAGTATGTGGCAGAAATCCAAAGTGGTGTATTGAATTTCTGCTGCGTATTACATTGTGTATCCTTATGAAAGGGATGGCACTGCTGTACCTTTGTCTTAAGGTAAAATATGCCATGTGACTGCAGCCTTAAAAAAAGAGACTATTGTTAAGCTTCATAACTTGTTCTATTAAATAATCACCTGTTGTACTGAAAACGTAGAAGAAAAAAAACAAACACTCTAAAGAAATCAAAAGTGCAGTGTATTCACTTATTTTCCACAGCAATTTTTCCAGCCACACATTAGGGCTTTTCAAGCTCTTCTATTGGATTTTGGATTTGCAGGTTATGGTCTTTGTGACCTTTTGGCTTTTTTGTATGCATGGGCAGAATCAAGCAGCCCTAGGGCATGTCCCCACGGCACGGGTTTTTGGCCGGTTTTTCAGGCGGTTTGCGGTTTTGCAGACTGCCTGAAAAAACGGCCGAAAATTAGCACAATAGGGCTCTATGGAAAACCCGTGCAGCAGTCCCCACTGCACGGGTTTTCCGCCCACGGGCCGCCCGAAAGTCATTGTGCTTGCACAATCTTCCGTCCAGTTTTCGACAGAATGACAGGAAGGGAAGGGGCTCACCCCGGGAGAAAAGCGTCCCCCCCCCCCCCCCCGGGCCGGGCACGGCACTAAAACGGGACAAAACCTGCCGGGGGGACCACCTTATGAAAACTTTTGTAAAAAAAAAGACTCTAGGGCATGATAAACATGCACGGGCCGCGATAGGGCAGTACAACCATATGCTCCCCGGGGCCCGGGCCGTCGTGAGGGGAAGGGGGGGGGGCCCCCTCCGCCCGGGCTCCGCCCCCTTGCTTCAAGCGGCGATCTCTTAATTTATCCGTCCTGCATGCCAACAATTAAAAAATGAAGGCGGGGCAGGGGAGAGCGGTGCACTCCCTGCCCCTGCTGACCTAGCTGGCAGGGGGCGCGATGTGAGTGACATCATCGCGACGCCGCCGACTCCTGTCTTTTGGGCCCCGGGCAAAAAAATGCCGGGGGAAAAAGCGGGCCAGGAAGTAAATTTGCTGCGGGGGCCGGGGGACCCCACCAAAAGAAGAGGCCCTACACTAAAAGGGGGCCCTACACTAAAGGAGGGGGGCCCTACCAAAAAGAGGGCCCTACCACAAAGGAGGCCCTACCACTAAAATGGGGGGTCTAAAAAATAAAGAGGGGGGCCCAACAAAGGGGGGGCCCTACCACAAAGAGGGGCCCTACCATAAAGAGGGGGCCCTACACTAAAAAATTGGCCCACACTAAAAAGGGGCCCTACCACAAAAAGGGGGGCCCCACCACAAAGAGGGGGCCCAACCCCTAAAAGGGGGGCCCTACACTAAAGGGGGGGCCCTATATTAAAAGAAAATGGCCCTACCACAAAGAGGGGGCCCCCTACCATTAAAGAGGGGGCCCTACCACTAAAGTGGGGGCCCTAACACTAAAAAAAGGGGGCCTCACAAAAGACGGACCCTACCATTAAAGAGGGGGCCCTACCACTAAAGAGGGGGCCCTACCATTAAACAGGATTCACTACACTAAAGGAGGGGCCCTACCACAAAGAGGGGGGCCCACCATTAAAGAGAGGTTTTTCCACCATTAAAAGTGGGGGCCATCCACTAAAGAGGGGCCCCACACTAAAGGGAGGGGCCCTACCCAAATGGGGCCCTTTTCCACTAAAAGGGGGGGGCCCACCCCTAAAAGAGGGGACCCACCATTAAAGAGAGGGCCCTACCCTAAAGAGGGGGGCCCCACCATTAAAGAGGGGTCCCTACCACTAAATGGGGGCCCTAACCTAAAAGGTTCCTACACAAAGGGGACCCCCCACTAAAACAGGGGGCCCTACCCCAAAGAGGGGGGCCCCACCATTAAACAGGGTTTTTACTACACAAAGGAGGGGCCCCCACCACTAAAGAGGGGGCCCTACCATTTAAGAGGGGTTCCTACCAATAAAGTGGGGGCCCTACCACTAAAGAGGGGGCCCTACCATTAAAGAGGGGTCCCTACCACTAAAGTGGGGGCCCTAACACTAAAGAGGTGGTCCTACACTAAAGGGGGAGCCCTACCACTAAAAGGGGCCCTACCCCTAAAGAGGGGCCCTACCATTAAACAGGGGTTTACTACCTAAAGGAGGGGCCCAACCCAAAAAGGGGGCCCATCATTAAAAGGGGGTTCCTACCATTAAAGTGGGGGCCCTACCACTAAAGAGGGGGCCCTACACTAAAGGAGGGGCCCTACCACGAAATAGGGGACGCTACCACTAAAGGAGGGGCCCTACCACTAAAGTGGGGGCTCTACAACTAAACAGGGGGCCCTACACAAAACGTATAACCATACCACAAAAGAGGTGGCCAAAACACTAAAGAGGGGGCCCTACACTAAAGAGTTGGCCCTACACTAAAGGAGGGGCCCTACACTAAAGAGGGTGCCGTACACTAAAGGAGGCCCACCACTAAAGGAGGGGCCCTATCACTAAAGAGGGGGCCCTACCACTAAAGAGGGGGCCTACACTAAAAGGGGGGGCCCCTACAAAAAAAAAGGGGGGCCCACCACTAAAATAGGGGCCCAACCCCTAAAAGGGGGCCCTACCACTAAAGAGGGGGCCCTACACTAAAGGGGGGAGCCATACCACTAAAGAGGGGCCCTACCACTAAAGAGGGGGCCCTACCATTAAACAGGGTTCACTACACTAAAGGAGGGGCCCTACCACTAAAGAGGGGGCCCTACCAATAAAGAGGGGTTCCTACCATTAAAGTGGGGGCCCTACCACTAAAGAGGGGGCCCTACACTAAAGAGGGGGCCCTACACTAAAGGAGGGGGGCCCAAAATAAAGGAGGGAGCCCACACAAAAGGGGGGAGCCCTACCCCCTAAAGGAAGGGGGCCCTACCACAAAGGTGTGAGCCCTACCACCAAAAGGGGGGGCCCCCACCAGCAAAGGAGGGGGGGCCCTCCATAAAGGGGGGAGCCCTCCACTAAAGGTGGAGCCCCACCACCCAAAAAAGGGGGCCCTACCACCCAAGGAGGGGGGCCACCACAAAATTTGGGGGCCACCACAAATGGGGCCCAGAACTACGGGGGGGGGAACTAAAACAACGGGGGGCCCTAACTACCTACCCCGGGCCCTAAACCACGTCTCCCAAGCTACTTAGCTCCCCAGGGCCTCTTTTACCTATAACTGACTGGGGGGCCCCATAATTAGGGGGTTTTTAATTTCTTACCATTTGCGCCATTAAGATATGGGGTTTGTACTGGGGGGAGGGGCACTCATTGGAAAATGATTAAAAAATAGGATCTCAGGTTTTGTGTTTAAATTCACAGGGACGAGTGGGATGAGAAAGTCATCATGGGGGGTCGGACCGAACAAAAAGAAAAGAGAAAGGAACGACCCTAACAAATTCATCTGGACCCCAAAAAGTAAAAAAAAAAAATTTCAAGCACATTTTTTACCTGTATCTACCACAATGGTCACTGATGGAAAAAAATATTGGTCTTGGTGAAATTTGGTTTATATTCAAACAGTATGGCAGTTTTATTCGTAATTTTTTATGGGGAGATATTGGGTTTGATTTGCCGATAATTGGGGGTTTTTTAAATTTTGTTGTTGTTTTGGTTTTGGCTTGGTATGCGTTTTTGGTCAGTAACACATGGGGGGACAGCAGTATATGGTGTGATAGGTGGCGTATTTTTAGTATTTGTATATTGTTGCTTGGCAATAGGGTCTGGGATCTGGTTTGGTCATAACATTATAGGGTGGTATTTGCTGGACTTTGTATATGAACTACCCACAAAATACAGATAGACGTACCTTGTATAATCCAGCAAAACTAAATCCAAAAAAAAAGGCACAATTCATTTTTTTTTTTCCTTGTACCCCAAAATAATTTTTTCTTTTTACAGGGGGGCGAGGGTTTTGGGGGGGGGGGGAATGGGGGGGGCTCTGTTGGGAGGGCCCGGGGGGATGCGGGTGTGGGGGGGGGTTGGGGTAAACCGGGAGCGGACCCCGGGACGGAGGGAGGGGGGCCCAACCTCCAGCGTATGGGGCCCCAAAATTTCTGAAGGCGGCCCTGACTATGCAAAATATGGAGTTAATCAGTGCCTCGAAAATACAGTGAAGCTAAAGAATTGTGCAGGATTCCTTTGGGATAATGTCTACATTAAAGGGGCAGTTTCACAGAGAAAGTCCCTGTCTATTTTCACTTTTAATGCATAAGTCCTCCTGTCAATATGCATTATATTGTTGGCCATTTATTTGAATAACAGCAAGTAATATAGCAGTTTCTCTACATGCCCTGCTACAAATAGGTGATTACTGAACAAAGTGCCTCCTTCAGCAGATGTTGTATGTAACATCTCATGTATAATACATCTACATTTGATTGATGAATAATTGCTGTATCCCCAGTTATTTTTCTAAAGCATGGTTGGACTTGGGGTGTGTAGTCCGTACTGCTTAGCAAAGTGCATTTTGCCCCATCAAAGGGGATCACCAAAAATACCTAGCCACGTGTCAGCATGGGCAGTAGCTAACAGACAGGGGTGACTTGGCTAGTTCACACGGATTATTTGCGTAATTACCGGGGCGGGGGCAGGGGGGGCGGGACCTCACCGGCCCAAACTTTCATTACCACGGAGCGTATATGCCACTGGTAATTCACAGTCCTTATCCCCCCACTTGGGGTTACCGTAATGACTAGGACTATTCCCCCGAAATTTTTCGGGCGGGAAAAACGTTCCTTTTAACCGTTGAACATAGCCTTTGGGTTGTCACTGATATCTGGAGCCATTGGGTTTAAGTCTGGGGAATTAGAGAGCTAGGGTAGTCTTTGTTATTCCCTTCCAACTAATGTCAGACATTTCGAGCCATGTGACGCTGCTTTTTCTTGCTGGGACATACCATCCATCAAAGGGAAGATAGTCATGTGTGGGTGTACATGATCTTCAGGGATGACTGTATAGCCAAATTGGTTAAAAATTGCATGACTGTGCCCAAAGAATGCCACAAAAATATTCCCAGGGCCATAGTGCTGCCACCACTAGCTTGTGTTCTTCCAGCAATGGTTGCAGGGTGTTTTTCTCTGATGTTTGTTGCCTGATATGCAAACATCTACCTACTCAATGACGTAGAAAATATGACTTATCAGAGAAGGCAACCCTTTTGACAATGAGCAGAGATCAAATTTCTATACTGCCATAAAAGTTAAAGCCTATTCTTCCAGTACAACTTTGTTAGCAGAGGTGTCCATCTGTCTTCTTTGTAGCTCCATGTGCAGTAGTGTTTGCTGAACTGATGTTTTAGACACAGTCTAGTCTAGTTAATTTAGTGGTGAGCTGCTCCACTGTAGCTTGTCAGTCTGCCCTCGGGAACCTTATAGCCAACATTCACCTCTCACATCAATGGCACATGGTGCTCCGCAGTTCCCATATTGCTTACTTGGTACTGGTAATGGCACCATTTGTCCATGAACTGTGCAGTTTGAAAATTACTGCCTGAAAGCCAAAAATCATCACTTTTTGCAACTTTGATAAAACTCACCTTTTACCCATGACAGCAGTGAGGAATATGTGTGCAAAAGAAATTAGTATAGGTGCACACTGGCGTGGCAGCATAGTAATGCAAACAACACAATATCAGCAGCAGGGAATGTAGGATTTTTCTCAAAATACATTTCTGCTACTTTAGGATGCATGAAAATTTTAGGTTCTTATTGTACATTTTTTAACAAAACTGTAAGAGCCCATTCACCAGCAACAAGGTGACCTCAGAACAGATGGGCACCTAATCACACTGACTGTCACTCACTGACATTTTGCCTCACTTGGGGTCTGTTCATACCTCCATATTTTCAGGGAGAGGAGGTCCCAGATACATTCTGCTCTGAATAAAAACAGTCTGCGTGGATGGGCGGAGTGCACAACCAAAATGGAGGCTAGTTACTCCCCCATGCAAACAATCCAAAAGTCTAAACTGGTCTGCACATCCAAAACCATTTTAAAGAAATTAGTACATGTGCACTCCCATCTGAATTGAGGTCACTTTGTCACTGGTGGATGGGCTCTTACAGCTTTGATAAAAAAATGTACGCTAAGAACCTCTAAGAACTTTACATGTATCCTAAAGTAGCAGATATGCAATTTGAAAAAATTACTATATTCCCATTGCTTTTTGGTGATTATAGAGAGCTTGTTGATATTGTGTTTGCATTGCTTTGCTGCCACACCAGCATGCACCTACTAATTTTTTTAAAATTATTTTGGATGTGCTGACCAATTTTTGTTTCTTGGATTGTTTACATGGAGGAGTGGTTAGCCTCCATTTTGGTTGTACACTCCACCCATCCACACAGATTGTTGTTAATCCCTTAAGGATGCAACCAATTTTGACAATTCTGACGTCATTTTATGTGAAAATAACTTTTTGATACATTTACCTATCCATGTGTTTCAGAGAATGTTTTCCTGTGAGACATTGTACAGCATTTAGGAAGTTTATTAATCCATTAAGTATTTCACAGAAATTAAAGCAAAGTGTTTTGCAGATTTTCAGTTTTTATCCATTATTCACTGGGACACAGTAGATGTGATCAGGAAAATGCAGCTCAACATCAATTCCCCCAAGTTTGCAATTTTTAGAACTATCCCGTATGTGGCCCTCATGCGACTCTGGGGTCTCATTTTCATTACAATTTTATTTGGGTGCCATTCCAGGTTTGAAGGTGCTAAAAGTTAATGAACACCCCTAAAAAGACTCAAAAATTGGAAACTACACCCCCATCTTTGCCGCGGCGTATAAAGGATTAAACAGCGTGGGCGCTGCCACCCCCGCCCCTGCGCGATGTAACTGCCGAGTGTTAGATGCAATTAGCCGCTAACAGGGTCGATGCGATTCTGTTACACAACTCCTTGACGCCACCAGGACGTACCCATACGTCCAGGTGGGTTAAGGAACATATCGACCCGACAGGAGTTTCACAATTTTTTTTAGCTTTAGGCTGTGAAAATTAAAAATTTATTTTTTTCAAACAAACTGCTATTTTAGCTGAAAATGTTTCATTTTTACAAGGAATCCTAGAAAGAAAAGCATTCCAAAATTTCTAAGGCAAGTTCGGCAATACCCTATATGTGGGTATGAACTGCTGTTTGGGTGCTTGGCAAGACATACTAGAGAGGAAGCGCTATTCCACAAAGCACCAGAACAGGTGAAACCTTCCATACGTTGCCCCATTTTGGAGTCAACACCCATCATGGATTTCAGCTAGGGGCGTATTGTGCTTTTTGGGGGCACAGGTGTTCCATAGTTTTTTAGCATTGGCCCATGAAAATGGGGAGGAAAGAGTACAGTTCCACCAACGTTTTTTGGACTTCATTTTTACAGCATTCACCATGTGGTATAAATGACAGGATAACTTTACTACGAGGGTCCGTAAAATTATATAAATTTTATATAGTTTTTACTTTTAAACAATACAAATGTGTTTATAAAGAAATTGCATTTTTATGTCATCATAGTCTGATAGCAATAACTTTTTTTTCTTCAAGTATATGGAGCTTGTTTCTTTCGGGACGAGTTGACAATTTTATTGGTATCATTATGTGTTTCACATGGCGCTTTGATCGCTTTTTATTAAGGTTTTTGTGAGGTGTTTTGAACAAAATACAACAATCCTTGTAGTGTTTTTTATTTTTTACAGCAGTCACAGTGCGGTATAAATGACAAGCTAGCTGTGGTCATCAGGTCGATACAGCGATACTCAATTTGTATATTTTCTTATGTTTTACTGATTTTACACACTAAAAACACTTTTATTCAAAAAGGAAAACACATTTTTGCATCCTCATAGTCTGAGAGCCATAACTTTTATATTTTTCTGTGTACAGAGCTGTGTATGGGCTTGTTTTTTGCAGGATGAGGATGATTTTTATTTATATAATTTTGGTGGTTGCAAGGCTTTTTGATCACTTTTAAATTGTATTTTGGAAGCCAGGGTGAAGAAAATACTGCAGTTCTAGTAGTGTTTTTTTATTTTTAACAGAGCTTGCTATGCAGTATACATGACAAGTTAGTTTTACTCTGTTGGTCGATACGATTATGGCGATACCCATTTTATATGTTTTTTTATGCTGAAGCGCTTTTAAAAAAAAGTGGTTTTATTATATAACTCAATATTTATGTATCGGTATAGTATCTTCTGATAGCCATAACTTTATTTTTCCATATACAGAGCTTTGTAATGGCTTTTTTTGTGGGATGAACTGATGTCTTCATTGGTACCACTTTTGGCATTTATGTGATTTTTTCTGATCGCTTTTTATGCCATTTTACGTGCTGAAGGATAAGCGAAAATCGCAATTCTGTGATTTTTTTTTATGGCGTTCACCTTGCAGGTTAAAAGTCATGACAGATTTATAGGATAGGTTGTTATGCACACAGCGATACTAAATATGTGCATACTTTATTTATTCTTGATATTTTTGGGGGGCGATTGCCGTTTGTGTTTTACTTTTTTTCCCCTTTAATAATAATAATAATAATAATTATCTTTATTTATATAGCGGCAGACAAAGGGTGGACAGTGCTAAGTTTACAATGGTCCAGCTTTGTTTCATAAATATGGGGTGATTTACATAAAAACTGGGTGAACCTGCTACCCTGACAGTACATCTATATACAGATAAGTGCCTATGGTTGCCCTACTGTAGGGAGTGACAGAAGTGTGTGTGATAGAAGGTAGGGATTAGCAATTAGGGATTTTGGTAGGTCTGCTTAAGAAGATGTATTTTCAGGACAGTCTTAAAACTATGAAGGTTAGGATTGTGCCTGATGGTACGTGGTAGGATGTTCCACAGAATTGGTGCAGCACGTGTGAAATCTTGAAGATGGGCATGGGAGGTTCGGAAAATTGTGGTCTGTAGTTTGATGTCCGCAGCAGAGCGGAGAGAGCGGGCAGGGTGGTAGACAGAGATGAGGGAGGAGATGTAGGGGGGGTGCAATGCTGTGGAGAGCTTTACGGGCGAGAGTGATGAATTTATATTGTATCCTGTATTGAGTGGGCAACCACTGCAGTGACTGACACAGGGTAAAAGCATCAGTATAGCGGCTGGAAAGAAAGATGAGCCTGGCTGCTGCATTCAGGACAGATTGGAGGAGAGAGGTTTTTTTTCACCTTTTCCCATAGAGGACTTGTAACGGTGGTCTTCAGATCACTGTAAGGGTGTGTTTACACAGCGTCTTCCGGCGCATACCTGTGTGCCGGGGAGAAGTGGCATGTCACTTCTTTCACCCAGCATGCAGTACGCATCGGGGAAGATGGAGGGTAATCATAGCTCTCTCAGAGAGTTATGATTACTGTAGTTACAGTCCGTACTTTTGGGAGTATTGCAGCACAATTATGACCTGGAGTTTGATCTAAAAAGACGCCGTGTGAACATACCCTTACAATGGACAACAGTACACAGCAGTACTGAAGAGTACTGATCTCCATGGCAACTGTCAATCACTATGCTCGGCCATGCCCAGAGGCCACGGACAAGCATCCTGACATCACCGGCAGCCAGGGAGACTTTCTCAGCCCCTCCCCTCTGTCTTTCCCTTAGCTACCACAATCACAATTGATTGTGGCAGTTAAGGGCTTAATTCTCCCTCCCCCCATAGTAATCTCCAGTTGGGGCTGATGCTGCAGGATGTCAACTGTAATGTATGGCTGATTTCCGGCAGTAGTCGTGTGAACTGTTTGCGTTAACCCATCCACGACTTGTACATAAGTTGACGTCTGATGTCGTGAAAGGGTTAATCAGAGCAGAATGTAGCTTCTCTCCTTGAAAATATGGAGGTCTGAACAGGCACCAAGTGAGTTAAAATGTCAGAGTTGGTTCCCATCTGTACTGAGGTCAGCTTGTCACGGTGGATGGGCTTTTACAGTTTTGATCAAAAATGTATGCTAAAAACCTCAAATTTTCATCTATCCTAAAAGTGGCAGAAATGCATTTTGAAAAAAATTCCTATATTCCCTGTGACTGCTTTTTTTGGTGTTTATAGATTGCTGCTGATATTGTATTGTGTTTGAATATGTGTGCAGACAGCCTATCACACACCTTACTGTATATAACCACCAAGCCAGTTCATGACACATGACTTCACTCATGAGCTACTCACTGCCAATGTCGATAGTAAGAAGTGGTCATAATAATGTGACTTGACTGAGGCTGCAGCATTTAGACACGTGCACCAGTCCTTACAATCTGCTGATCACTGGAGGTGCCGGTTGAACCAATGAACAAATATTGATGGCCTATTCTAGGAGAAGGTTATCAGTTTTCTAACACTAGAAAACCTTTTGTAATAGACGATGCAGACATGAACAAAAATATTTATTTAAATTATTTTAGATACATTTTCTTTTTGTATTATTTGCAAAACAGGAAAAGAAATTCATTGAAACAAAAAAAATCCCAATACTTATCTGCTCAATATAATTATACGCAAATGACTCCACTAATCAGCAGCAAGATGTGTTCAATATATTAGATAAGTTCAGCGTTTTATAAGCCGAATAATGTAATTGTTGGCAGAAACAAGGGTTGTGTGTCTTGTTTATATGTTGGTAAGATAAGGTTACAATATCACAGTGCGCACTAATATGCAGAAAATGTCCCGGAACTTTCAGTAAAGAAGGTAAGTACCTGACAACTCCTTTATGTCCGGTTAACTAAGGTATGTGTAATATACAACTACTCAACAAGGTTTTATAGCACACTTTATGTCATTAGTTACAGACACCTTATTTCAATAGTTGCAGTATATGACATTTATACTAAGATATATTGATTAGGTTGAAAATTTTGCTTCTGTTTTTAACATAGCCCAATATCCAATACAACAAATACCCATTATTACTGTGTTACATTACTGGTTATAAACTACTGGGCATCAAACATTAGACAGAAAAGAGGTTCCAAACCAGACAGCAAGGACTAGGTCACCAAGCACTGGTCATGAACACGGGTACAAAGATACTCTACTCTCTAGAGATCCCTGAATTTTTGAACACTAGAGATTCAGACCAATGGACTTAATCTTTTCCTATAATCTACACACAGGTTATGTAAAAAGAGAAAAAGTTTGGTACCAAGTTAGCCAGTTGAAAAAAACTTTTATTGTTCTGCAGTGAGAAAAACAAAGTACATGATGTGGTGAGTGGACACTAAGGAAAAAAACAGAATACTTTGGAGAGTAAGGGCGACATGCATGAACTTCGGTGCTGACAGACCAGTTCTAAATAGCTTTAAGGTAGTGTAGAATGCGCCAGAATGTATGACCCTGTTCTTCTGCAGGTCATACATACAGATGCAGTCTAGTGCCAATACCACAACTCGGGCTCAGGAAGACCACCTTTAACCTTGGCTGTTATGCGCCTATATTTGGCATCAAACATTAATAAATGTGTCTAATTTTACAAATGTGGTGCGACACCCCTAGAACGCCCCTAAATCTTTGGTGCATCACAAAGTAAACAGGGCTACCACTGCTTTTTGGCAAAAAGTACGCCAGAAAACTGCCATATCCCTGTTCATACATGTTGAAAGATAAGCAGTATGAAATTGTTTTTGTCTACAAATAGATGTTCCGTCTCGAGACCTGATGCCCTCACTATCTGTGGACCAGGTTCCTTATATATACACTAACAAGCAAAAGGGTAACAAAGTTTTGAACTTTTGATGTTCCGGCTCCATATCTCACCATCCACTACAGCCTTGAATGTGAGACTTCATCATTGTATAGACAATCATTTTGGCTATCTCATACATCGATTTGCAGCTATTTAGCATCTGCTTAGGTATGCAAATTCTTGTCCTGTAACTGCATTGTTACAGTTATGCTCCTAAATTTTTATTTTTATTATTTTGCTAGTACTATTTAGTTGTTAGTACTGCCTGAATCCTTCTGGGCATGCTCTCGATTAGGTTCAAGCATGTCTTGACAGAGATCTGACCTCAGGTCTCTTCTACATGTTCCCAATGTGGGTGCATACTGGTTGACGCTCTAGGGTACGAATACAGCTTTTTCTTCAACTCTACCCACAAGTGTTCGATTGGGTTAAGGTCTGGGGACTGTGGAGGCCAATACAACAACTCTACTTCATTGTCAATGAACCCTTCCTTCTCCAACCTTGATGTCAGATCGTTGTCCTGCTGGAACACTATGTCGTCCTTTTCATACCCACGAAGTAACTCATCTTGTAGGATACTTACATATTGCTCAGCACTGAGATCACCATTGATCCTAGTTAAGTATCCAATGCCTTTGGCTGTGATACAACCCCATATTATCAGGATTCCTCCACCAAATTTGACGGTTCCTTTGATTTCTCAATCTTTTATTACACTTTTCCCTTTATTTTTCCAGACTCATTTTGCACCCATCAGAGTCTATTGACTTTCGTGTCATTGCTCCAAATCACCCTTTTCCAAACTTTTACTGTCTACTTTTTGTAATTTTTTGCAAACTGGAGCCGACGCTTTTTATGATGATATTGCAGTTGAGACTTTTTCACCTTTTTTGTTCCCACCATTCTAGACTTGGTGCTTGCATGAACATCTGTGATCTCATTATTACAAAGCATACAAGCCACCTCCACTGCTGAGTTCGTCGCACCAGAACTGATAGACCTTGTGATGAGCCGACCTGTTGAGCCCGACATTTTATTTGGATGTCCATCTCTTGGCTTTTGAATGGATGGACAGACTTCATTCCGTATTCTTCCAATTGTCATGGCACTCACGTGATGCAGTTTTGCAATTTTCTTGGGTGAGCTGGATGATGCTGATTCTTTTTCCTTGGAAAATTTTCTTCATGGCTGCTCCTTGATTCGGATCAATGACCTTTCACTTGGGATTCAACCTAATAATACACTGAGTTATAAGGAAATGTGAGAACAGGTTATAATTTGTAGTATACAAGAAGAAAATTGTTCCACCACAAGGAGCTAAACAGTAACAATGCAGTTACATGACAAGAATCTGCAGAACTAAGCATATGCTAAATAGTTGCGCGTCAAACTTATGTATGAGATAGCCAAGATGATTGTCTATAAAATGATGGGAGTCTCACATTCAAAGCTGTAGTGGATGGTGAGATATGGAGCCTAAAAGTCAAAAGTTCAAAACATTCTCACCGTTTTGCTTGTCAGTATAATAATGTGCCATAAATCCCAGGACAGATTCAGTCCTGTGTTCAGTTTGTCAAAAATCAAAAACTGGTCATATATTTGTATTTTTAAACCCTCCTATCTCTTTGGGATTTAAAATTGGCTCTCAACACAATCACTTTTTCTCTATGGTCTGGGGTACAGAAATATTTAACTCACAGAACCATTTTTTGTCAAATGGATTGGGAATAGTGTGAACCCTGCAGAACCTACCCCTGTATTCAACCCTTAGTATGCACAGGGTTAAATGCACACATTTTCAAGGAAGGTTCATGGTGTCTTGGAGATAGAAGATTGTATTTCTCACTAGTGGTTTGAGGACACCTAACACCCATCCTGATATTTCTTCAGTGATGGTTCTCAAGCCTGAGAATGATAGGCCTCCCTGGATTGCCAGGTTTATGTATTTTGCGCAATTTATAAAATATTTCAATTCTGGGATTTTCAGATATCAAATCCAAAAGTTCTGTGGACTCTGCAGACATGGGTCTGACGACCCTTCTATTTTTGAGTTGGGTCTCCATTTAATACCAGGGTAGTACCACGTCTCTGTCAGTTGTCTGTTTGCCTTCTTCATGTAGTCTGACTAGTTCATGATTGCTATAGCACCACCTTTATATCAACAGACTTGATCACTATCTCTTGTTGTTTTTTAATGTATGAATAGCCCTTCTTTCCTGCACATTGATTTAATGTTTCCTTTATAAGGGTGGGTTCACACTATGTTAAGGACTTAGTTCAAAGTATCCGTCAGGGTACCGTGAAGAAAAGTACCCCGGCAAATACCCCGACACAGCCGCTCCATATCGTTTAACAGACCAGACAAAGCCCTGTCTGGACTATATTTGCTCCATTTCCCAGAGGCATACACTACTCCTGCGCAACTTAACAGCATAGTCTACCACACTCTTGAGTCCCGCAGGAAAAGCGTATGCAGTCAGGAAATAGAGCAAACATAGCCCCCGCAGAGCTTCATCTGCTCTATTAATCGTTATGGGGTCGATGTAGCTGCATCTGCCAAAGTTCCTTTTTTACTGGTACCCCGACGGATATCTTGAACTTAGTCCTTAGCATACTGTGAACCCACCCTTACATGTCCACTGGTTCAGCCAATCTCATTCACATGCCTGGCACTGTATTTTGCTGTGGCTCTTACCTGGGCAAATTTGCAGGTGAAATCTGCAAAATCTACACCAAGGGCCACATGTATGAAAACTGTCTAGGTCTAAAATTCACTTTGTTGGGCATGGCAACCAATTAGGGCACCCCTCTCATTTTTTCCAGAGCACTATATGAAATTAAAGGGGCGCTCTGATTGGTTGCTATGGGCAACAGTGAATTTTAGACCTAGACAGTTTTCATCACAAATCACATCTACAAATCATGTTTTGTTATGGAAACAACACTGCAAATTGCTTGTACGAAGACACACTGAGCCAGTTTTATCAATACTGTCTAACTCTTTGGCTATGTTGACACGGCATAACACTATGTTGACACGGCATAATTGCGGGGCGTAATTACGCCCCGCAATTATGCCGGGACTACGGGAGCTCGCGCCGACTCCCGCGATGCGGGGGGGGGCCAGCAGTACGCCGGCCCCATAGACATTCATTACTATCGGCGCGTATTCGCCGCTAGTAATTGACATGTCACTTATCTCCCCCCGCAGCGTATTGTCCGAGCGGGGAAAGGAGGCGTAATCCACAGTTCTCTATCAGAAGTGTGGATTACCATAATGACTGGGACGTATCTCGCCCCGTATTTAGTGCAGTACGGCGCGAAATACAGGCCGTGTGAACATGGCCTTAGTCAGTGCAAACTTAGGGCCTTATGTATGAAAACTGTCTAGCAGTAAGACTGTCTTTGTTGCCCATAGCAAGCAGAGCTCCGCTTTCATTTCATAAAGTGCTCTGGAAAATTAAAAGCTGAGCTCTGATTGGTTGCTATGAGCTCTGATTGGTTGCTGTGGCAACAAGGACAGTCTTACTTCTAGACAGTTTTCATACATAAAGCACTTAGACTAGACAGTCGTACAACGCACCACATCTATCATACTGTTGATGAATCTGGTGCATGTCAGAACTATGTAGTATAACTTTACACCTTTTAGGAGTTGGCTTACTTTATGCCACTAAGTGCACCAAAAAGTTGGTGCGTGAAAATGCTGGCTAAGCCACTCCCCCTTCCTGTGAAGACACGCCACTTTACAGAGGCCCCACTCTTTTGTCATACAAGGCGCAGAGGTATCTAAAAACAATCTAAAATACATACAAAATGTAGTGCAAAGCATGTACAACATTATTTTTGGCCCAAGATAAATGTGCCCAATTATTTTTGGAAAAACTCAACAAAAACACATAAAAATAAATATAAACCGAAAAAATATTTCTGAGGTGTTTTATAAGCTTTGTAAAAGCCATTAAACTGTGTGTTCATTCTTTTACCACCTTGCACAAGTAAAGTCCAAAAGATGCTTCAGCTTCTTTACTTTGTAACATAAACTCAATTTTATCATTATTCTGCAGATTAGTATGATTCCGGTGTTACCCAACATTTAGCATTTTTGTTATAGTATCTCACACAAATTAGTCCACCCCTCACATTTTTTTAAATATTGTATTATATCTTTTCATGGGACAACACTGGGGATATGACACTTTGATGCAATGTAAAATAGTCAGTGTACAGCTCATATAACAGTGTCAGTTTGGTGTGCCCTCAAAATAACTCAACACACACCCTTAAATTTCTAAACCGCTAGCAACAAAAGTGAGTACACCCCTATGTGAAAATGGACAAATTTTGCACAATTTGCCATTTTCCCTCCACAGTGTGATGTGACTCATTATTGTTACAAAGTCTGAGGTAAATGGGGAGCAGGTTTGTTACATTTGGTGTTATCAATCTCAGACTCTCTCATACAAGTCACTGGAAGTTCAACATAGCACCTCATAGCAAACAACTGTCTGAGGATCTGAAAAACAGAATTGTTGCTCTACATAAATATGGCCTAGGTTATAAGAAGATTGTCAATAACCTGAAACTGAGCTGCAGCACTATACAGCGGTTTAACAAGAAAGCCCCCCCAGAGCAGGCGTCACCATGGACGACCAAAGATATTGAATGCATGTGCTCAGCATCATATCTAGGGATTGTCTTTTCAAAACGTATTAATGCTGCCAGCATTGCTGCAGAGGTTAAAGGGGTGGAGGGTCAGCCTGTCAGTGCTCAGACCATATGCCGCACACTGCATCAAATTGGTCTGCATGGCTGTCGTCCCATAGGAAGCCTCTTCTAAAGATGATGCACAAGAAAGACTTCAAATAGTTTGCTGAAGACAAGAAGACTAAGGATATGGATTACTTGAACTATGTCCTGTGTTCCGATGAGACAAAAATATACTTATTTGGTTCAGATGGTGTCAAGCATATGTAGTGGCAACCAGGTGAGGAGTACCAAGACAAGTGTGTCTTGCCTACAGTCAAGCATGGTGGTAGGAGTTATGCTATTGAAAAAGTACAAAAGCCGAGAGATGGAGGAGATTGGCAGTGACAGGTGCGTCTACGAGAAGCACATTGGATATAAGCACTTGAAACCCGGACACCTCAGGGTATGAATTATAGAAACGATCTTGCATATATATATTGAAATCCTTAGTAAAATATACATTATTAAAGTTATTTAAGAGTTAAATAGTAGGTTAAGTTTAGGTATGTGTTTTAGCATTGTTTTTAACATAGGGAAATGATGTAATAAGGGGGTAGTACCCAGTATCCCGATTCATTATAAAAGAAAGATATTCTGTGTTTTGTATTGTTGCTGTGAACAAGGGCTCTGTTGAAAGCCCGAAACGCGTTGTTTTCTTTAGTGTACCCTCTGCAAGTATGCACTGAATAAATGCAGCATCATTTTTGCACGAATATGCTGGTCTATATTTGCTTCATTATATGTTTGTTTTGGACTCTTTGCCGGGGCCCAGTCCTAGCTGCCTGAAGTTTAGCTGGAGTGAACAGGTGCAACAACAAATCAGCAAATGGTGAGTCTCTGCTACTTTCTTTCCTTGTTGGAAATATACGATGGTGGTAGGAGTGTCGTGCTTTGGAGCTGCATGTCGGTGCTGTAGGGAGCTACAATTCACACCATGAATGCCAACATGGAAACTGGGCCACAGGGCCGTATTCCAACATGATAACGACCCCAAATACACCACCAAGATGACCACTGCCTTGCCAAATAAAATGAGAGTAAATCTGCTGGACTGGCCAAGCATGTCTCCAGACTTAAACTTTATTGAGAATCTGTGGGATATCTTCGAAAACAAGGTGGAGGAGGGAAAGGGCTCTCACATTCACTAGCTCAGTGATGGCCACCATTTTCTGTAACCAGTATCTTTTTTGTTTTTCCACCTATGGAACTGAAGGCTATTTTTTACGGGCAGAAGTGTAGTTTTTATTTTGGGATTTGTGACTTTCTGATCACTTTTTTTCACATTTTTTCGCGAGGCAAAGTGACCAAAAAATAAAATTATGGCATTTTTTAAATATGTTTTACCATATAAAAGGAATAATGTTTTATTTTGACAGATCAGACCGATGTGGCGATACCAATTGTGTTTAATTAATTTATTTTTTTATATGTAAAACGACAAAACGGGTGTTATAAACTTTTAATTGTTATTATTTTTAAAACTTTTTCTATTTTTTTTCACTTGCACTTGACCAGTAGAGGATATGATTGTTTGTACACTGTACTGCCAGTAGGGCAGTATTTGCAGTAGTGCTGTTAGGGGCTCTGATCAAATTGTAGAAAAATAAAAGAGGCTGCTGAAATGGTACAAGATAGGAACTGGTAATGGTTGGCTATGAACTGCATGCAGCTCTGAAATTAGCTAAAAGTCACTATGAAAGTACAAAACACACGACGCGCTTTTCTGTTTGTAGCATTTTCCTTACTTTTGATGTGTTTTCTGGGCAATAGCATTTTTTTTAAATGCAGCATGCTGTAGGTATAGCTTTTTTCAGACAATTTGTTGCGTTTCTTCCCCACAAAGCTTAATTTTAGGGCATGTTCACACAGCGTTTTAATTGATTTAATTGATTCATTTAATGGATTCCTATGTAAAACCTCTTTGTAGTTCACACACGACGAGGTTTTTACATGCTTCTTTGGAAGCAATGAAAAAGAAGTGTCATGTCAATTCTTGAAGTGCGTTGTAGACGCGGTATAGGTGTGGTTTTCGGCACGGTTTTTTTGCACAGTTTTGGCGCGTTTTCGGTGTGGTTTTTGGTCCTGGCTATTCATTTGTATGGGTGAAAACTAGTCAAAAACCTGATCCAAAACCTGATCAAGGCCTCGTCAAAAACCTCGTCTGAAGAAGCGTGTTTCAGGCGAAGGTTTTGATGTGGTTTGGATGAGGTTTTGGGCGAGGAAACGCTCCGAACACCTTGTCCAAAACCTCGTCCAAAAACGTCGTGTAAACATGCCCTTCTTCTTTTCTGTTTTTTGTAGCATCATAAAATCATATGTTCTATGAATGACATAATTTGAAAATATGCAACAAAAGACACCAGTAAGAAACATATAATCAAACACATTGGGGCAATTTTATCTCATTATCAAAAAAAGAGTCTAAGAATGCACCAAATTTATCACAGTGGCTCATGCTGTTTGATAAATGAGGTGCATCTTTAGATACTGTTGTCTACTTTTACACCAGTATTATATTGCTTAGTTTTCATCAATAGTTCCACCAACTCATAAGGTAACTTTTGGCGCTCAGTGTTGAATCCCTTTGCGCTAAGCTACACGTCTTGTCAGGCAAGAAATGAAACATGCCAAAAAGTGCCTAAAACACATTTGGTACAAAGCATACGCGTAAACTGCTCCAGAATTCTGCTCCAGTTGCATTAGTAAATTTGCCTCACTTTTTTTTAAAATGGCCCTAAAGATTGCATAAAAAACAGAAGCTTTAAGTTTTTGAGGTGTTTTTAAGCCAAATAAGCACAGGTGCCCATGCATAAACCATTTGAGGTTGTCTTTGCTCAGCACATTGTTGTGGTTTTATCGCAATTCTGCCTTTTGAAACATAAGCAAAAAACAATTTAAAAACCCATGCATTTTACCGTGAATTATGGTGGTTCTGCAATGCAGTTATTGCTAATGCAGTTTTTACAAGTGAAACACATTCTTAAATGTATCTAATTTGAAGAAAAAACTACACTGGCAAAAACTGCATTGCAAAATCATGCAACTCCACAGTAAATTTAAGTACGTTTTTCAAATATGTTTTTGGCTGTGTTTTTAAACCCCAACAGAATTGTGAAAAAACCCCCACAAAGATACATCCTGAAGGGTGTTTTGTAATTATTTTATGTCTACATAGTTAATTACATCAGGAGGACAGAAGAAACAAGGATATTGGATTATGGCCTGAGGAAGGAAACTGGATACAAAGCTCTGTTCTCCATGCATAAGTGCCCACATTTTCCTTGTTTTTTCTGTCCTCTTCATGTTATTGACTAAGTAGCCCTCATAAAACACTTACAAAGCAGCCTACAGGATTTATTTTGGTGTTTTTTTCACAATTCTTATGTGTTTTAAAAACATGTTTGAAAAACTACATGCAATTTATTAAGGATGTGGGGGGTTTTGCAATGCAGTTTTTAACAGCGCAGTTTTTCTACAAATCCATAATGGATTATGGCCTAAGGAAGGTACCTTTTCCGTGTTGTAATGCGGAGTCTAAACACTTTTGTATTAAACTGGATACAAATCTCTTCCATCCAGAAGAGCCCAAATTTTCTTTGTTTTTTCTGTCCTCTTGATGTCTTTGTTGTATGACTGGCCCAAGGAGAAGTATCATCTGGATAAAAACAACTTAAAGGGAATATGTCATCAAAAAATGGGCTATTGTTTAATCCATGTTTTTATAGTAAACACATTTTTTAAGAATTGTTGGCTATTTTTTTTTTTTTTTTCATATCCCTATCAATATTTTTTTACAAAATCTTGAAATCCTGCAGTTTCCACTTAGGCCTCTAGGCTTACTAATAGTCTGACACTTCCTGTTCTATAGAGAAAACTTTTTAGCAGTCTCCTTATTATCAGCACAGGCAGGCATTCACTGAGCAGCTGAGCTGAGCAGTTTTCTACCTATTCTCTCTTATGTCTGTAGCTCTCTGCACTATGAAGCACCATCTTTTTTTTGATTTTCTATATAGGTGAACAATTCTATTTAAAGGCAAATTTTGAAGAGACATTTAAAAAACATGTAAAAATGTGTTATTAAAACTCATTTGCACATGAATTTCTTTTCAAATGCCTTTTTAAACACCATGCAAAATTGATATGTGCAATAGAACCTTCACAGGTAACAGCTCTGCTGATTCCAGTTGTGAGGTCTTCGTTTTCTTCACAGAGAGGAGCTAACATTTCCTTTTCTTCACTATCCAGCCTAAGCCCACAGCAACTTTATAGTGCCTGTAACACAATAGTGCCAAATAGATAGTGACCCAAATAGCAATAGTGTACTTTGAATTTGGTTCTGTGGATTTCGGCATAGATCTAGACATGGATTAGCCTTATTTTATGGAGCAAATCTGTGTCCTTTCTAATGACACAGAATCAACATAAAGGAAGTGACATGTCATTAATTTTTGTTCTGCACCTTGCCATGGCTTATACAGTGCGGATTGCAAATAAATGTAATGGGAAGCATTTCCCTGCAGAATCTGGAATGTATGGGGATTCATTATCAAAATGCAGGTGGATTTCACCTGTGTTAATGAGCCCTAGTAATGCCCTAATTGTGCCTTTTTAAAGCACCATATATCACTGCCCTGTTTCCCGAAAATAAGACAGTGTCTTATATTAATTTTTGCTCCTAAAGACGAGCTAAGACTTATTTTTAGGGGATGTCTTATTTTTCCATGAACAAGAATTCACATTTATTGTTGAACAAAACATCAACATGTAATAATATATTGTAGTGATTTCATCACAAACATCAGCATAAGCAGCCAAACTCTGAATTGCAACAAAAAAATGCACTATGTCTTATTTTCGGGGGATGTCTTATTTTCAGGGAAACAGGGTAACAAGCGGCAAGTCGTTCCACAAGTGCCTCCAGTGCACCCGAACAATGCTAACAAGCATACCCATGTACCTAAAGTGCACAGACACAACTAACAAGCATCCCACAACTCCACATGTACCGAAATTTTACCCCACACCACTAAAAAGCATCCCATAGCTCCCCATGTACCTCCATACTCCTCCACACCACTAACAAGCATCCTACAGCTCTCTGTATACCTCTAGTACACCCCCACACAACTAACTAGCATCCAACAGATCCCTGTCTACTTCCAGTGTATCCCCTATGCAATTTACAAGCACCCCACAGCTCTCCCTGTACTTCCAGTGCACTCTGCACACCTTACAAGCATCCCAGAGCTCCCTGTATACCTCCACTGCACCCCCACATAACTTACAAGCATCCCAGAGCTCCCTGTATACCTCCGCTGCACCCCCTCACAACTTACAAGCATCCCAGAGCTCCCTGCGTACCTTATGTCCAGTCCAAGTCCCCATTGAATTTGAAGTAGGTAGGTAGCCCCTGCTGCAAAGCTCCAGTTCAGTATAATGATGACCTCTTCCAGCCACGAATCAGTAGTGCCTCTGTAAAGAAAACACTGTCAAATGGGTATTGACCTAAACAGAAATAGTGGCCCATGGCATAATAGTGTCCCACCCATGCCACTGTCTGTGCTCCAAACAGTAATAGTGCACTAATTGTGTATTCAAAGCACCCACATGCGACCAACAAGCATCCCACAACTCTCCATGCACCTCTAGTGTATACCACATTCCAAAGCTCCATGTGTGTCTCCACTATACTCGCTCTACTAACAAGCATCTAACTGCTTTACATGTACCTCCAGTATACCCCAAACCTCGAATAAGCATGCCACAGCTCCCCACATACCTCCAGTAAATCTTCATTTACATTCACACCACTTACAAGCATATACCTCCAGTGTATCCCCACACGTAGTATCTGTAGGCCCAGTGGACTGCATTGGGTGCCATGTTCCATAACAATTATGCAATGTTATCGGTTAAAATGACTGTGCAAAATGAGAATGGTCCTACTATGTTATGCGCTGCATGAGGGTGTGGTCAAGTGACAAGCCGCAAGTGCGTCCAGTGCAAAAGCACTGTCTGACCTATGCTTAAAGCAGTCCCGTACCCAGAATGCATCCTGTGCAATCTCTCAGTCGTTGTATCTGCACCTAGATGAGCAACTTGTTCTAGAAGACAAAGAGGAGAGAAATAGGGCGCTGCTGGTGTAGATCATATGGACAGTGAGAACTCCAAAGATTAGTATCACACTAACCTGTTAATGTTGCGCGATGTTGGAGGCCCAACTCTCCTAAGGTATGTAGTAGTAATAATCTTTATTTATATAGCGCCCACATAATCTGCAGCAAAAATCTACTTACAGATAAGGCACAAGGTGTGAGGTCCCTGCTCGCAAGAGCTTACAATCTATTAGGGCATGACCCCACAGCACCGGCTTGCGGACGGTTTTTCAGACGTTAACCATGAAGAAAAGCCATCCCCCTGTGACCGGGTATTTGTCCTCTGCTGTGGGGATGAACCCTTAGGGTGTATGAGTGAGACGAAGGGTAAGAAGTGCTAGGTTTACAATGGTCCAGACATGTTTCATAAATATGTGGTTGTTTACATAAAAAGTGGATGAGCCTGCCACCCAGACCCTACATCTATATACAGATAAGTGCCTGTGGGTACCCTAGTGTAGGCAGTAACAGAAATGTTAGCATTAAGGGATCTTGGTAGGCCTCCCTGAGGAGGCACTCTTAAAACTATGAAGGTTATGATTGTGCCTGATGGTACAGGGTAGAATGTTCCAGTACGTGTGAAATCTTGGAGACAGGCATGGGAGTTTTGGATGATTGTGGCCTGTAATTTGATATCAGCAGCAGAGCGGAGAGACCAAGTAGGGTGGTAAACAGAGCTGAGGGGAGGAGATATAGGGGGGTGCAGCGCTGTGGAGAGCCTTATGGATGAGAGTAATAAGCTTATGTTTTCTGTACTGAATGGGCAACCAGTGCAGTTGCTGACACAGGGTAGAGGCATCAGTATAGTGGCTGGAGAGAAAGACGAGCCTGGCTGCTGCATTCAGGACAGATTGGAGAAGGGAGAGTTTGCAGAGAGGGAGACCGATAAGCAAGGAGTTATAGTAGTCAAGACGAGAAAAAATAAGAGCCACAATGAGAGTTTGAGTTGTTTCCATAGTGAGAAAAGGAGGGATTCTGGAGATGTTCTTGAGGTACAGGTGACAGGAGTGGGCAAGGGATTGGATATAAGGGGTGAAGGACAGACCAGAATCTATAAAACCCCAAGACAGCGGGCCTTCTGCATAGGAGTTATGGTGGGACCACACACTGAGACAGAAATAGCAGGGTGGGGTTGGTTAGTAGATGGCGGAAAGACAAGAAGTTCAGTTTTAGTGAGGTTTAGTTGACGATAGAGGGAGGACATGATGTCAGAGACAGCAGACAGACAGTCACTGGTGTTTTGTAGGAGAGCAGGAATGATTTCACGGGAAGAGGTGTATAATTGGGTGTCATCGGCGTAGAGACGGTACTGAAAACCAAATCTGCGGGGGCGTGGTCTGCCATGGCTGCGTGAAGAAGCATTCCTTCTGAGCTCCTCTGTACCCTTCAGAGAATCCATTGCCATCAGCCTCACAATAATGGGCAAATCCTCCAAAAAGGCGAAATCTGGCCCCACAGCAGCCGCTGACCCTGCCCAGGGGGTCATTGGCCAGTATTTCGGGCGTTATGCAGCCCTTATGCCTCCTGAAGACCTGGGGGAACGCGTTTCACAAGATGGCCGCCCGGCCCGCTCAGCGGCAAGGACCCGCAGCAATGCGCCCGGCAGCCTGGAACTGCCTCCCACCCGCCCGGCCCGCAAGAAAAGAGAAGCCCTGCTCCCCGGCTCCTTACCGGCGGCTCCAGCTGCTGCGAGACGCCCGGATGCCGGCGGTATCGTCCGAGAGGCGCGCTCTGCTGATGAAGCCTGCTCTTCTGCCAGCCCGGACCTGGGACCGGCGCCTGTCTCCACCGCGGCTTCTCCTCCCTGGATCCTGCTGAGCGGAGCTCCAGCGCACGATGTTGCAGGTACCCTGCCGGTCCCGGCGCCTGCTGCGGCTCAGAGTGAGTCAGCGGGGCGCAGGCCGCTGACGCGCCACACGCCGGGAGACGGGCCGCCGGATGCCGCGGCCCCGACGGGGACTCAGCTGCAAGGGGAGCCCTGTGCATTGCGGGACGGACTCGGGGAACACCCTAAGCCCAATCCCGGTTCCTTTCCCCCTACACCCTCGCCAGGGTATTCATCTGGGCCGCATTACAGTGACTCTGGGGCCTGTGCCCCCATAACCCTGCAGCCTCCTGGGTCACCCACCCTCTGCGAGGGGTCCCCCCAGCTCTATGCACCAGCCCTAGACTCTCAACCCTCCATGGGGTGTGCACCCCCTAATACAGGAGCCCAGGCAAATTCAGTCAGCCCCTTAGCTCCCAGGTTGGGGACTCCAGACTGGACTACCCCTGCCTCTGACAAATTATGTGGCCCCAGCATCAATCCGGGCCAGGAGTCAGCCTGCTGCTCCCCAGAGTGGTCCACGGGCTCATCGTGGGGAGAAGACTCCTACCGGGGCCATCTCAGGGGCCCTTTGGGGGCACAGTCCTTGGCTCCAGCCGGACCTACTGCGTTTGCCCCAAGTGGGCCTCTGCACGCCAGCCATTTAGCCGTCTCTTCCTCCCTGGCTAGTGCTAGCCCACACCTTAGCCCGGATGCCACTTCCTCTACTCCTGGATCTAAGGGCCAGGGGCCCTCTACTTTTTCCTCCGGAGTTGCACAAGTCCATTCTATGCCAAGAGAAGGGGCTGGGATGTCACCAGCGGCCGCTGCGTGCCGGCCAATAACTCTGGCGGACCTCCAACTTCTTACACAGAACCTCCCCACTTAGGGGCGTAACTAGAGAAGCCTGGGCCCCATAGCAAACTTTTGGATGGGGCCCCTTACCCCCATCCCCTCCCCCTTGCCCACCTCCCTGATAACGAACATTTACCAGGACATGCTGTTAGATAATACAAGGGGTGAATACCTCACCATACATATCACCATCATACGGCTACCAAACAAATCCACTATACCAAAACCAACATTACCAATAGCCCTATTACATAGGAATCTGATTATGCCGCCAGAACATGACCACAAAGTGACTGAATAATACCACTACACTATTACTGATCAGTACACAAAGACCAATAGTACCCCCATATAGTGACCATATAGTGGTATATACCAGTGTACACAGGCTCTGCAGACTGTATATAACCACCATACAGTGAGCATATAGTGGTAGACACCAGTGTACACAGGCTCTGCAGACTGTATATAACCACCATACAGTGACCATATAGTGGTAGACACCAGTGTACACAGGCTCTGCAGACTGTATATTACCTCAATACAGTGACCATATAGTGGTAGACACCATTGTACACAGGTCTGCAGACTGTATATAACCACCATACAGTGACCATATACGGGTAGAAAACAGATACACAGGTGCTTTGCAAATAGTTTATTACATTTAGGGCCTCACAGGTGACTTTCTTGTCTGAGGATCGTTCACTTTCCCTTTTCGCTCTATTCGGTCCAGCCCTCCATAAATGACTTCCTCAATCCACCCACTCGTCCCTGTAGAATTTACAACACAAACACCTGAGACTCCTCACTTTTTTTTATCATTTTCCCAACTGAGTTCCCCCTCCCCCCATGTACAAAACCCCATTTATAATGGCCCAAATGGTAAGAATTACTCCCTGGTAATTTTTGGGGCACCCCCAGTCGGTATGTAGGGACAACGGGACCCCGGGCGGTAGCCAGTAGCTTGGCACCCACCGGCAGTAGCTAGGGAGACATAGGCAGCATCGGGCCCCCGGGCAGTAGCTTAGGGGTCCCATGTAAATAGAATGGGGGCCCCCCCGTAGCTTAGGCCACCCCTGTATGTAGAATAGGGCCCCCCGTAGATTAGGGCCCCCTTATAGGCAGAATAGTCCCCCCCGTTTATTAGGGCTCCCTGTAGGCAAATAGTTCCCCCCAAAGATTAGGGCCCCCCTTTTAGGCAGAATAGTGTCCCCCCCACCCCACGTAGATTAGGACTCCTTGTAGGCAAATAGTTCCCCCCCGTCATTAGAGCCCCTTGTAGGCATAGTTCCCCCCTCTAGTTATTAGGGCTCCCTGTAGGCATAGTCCCCCCCCCCAGTTAATAGGGTCCCCTGTAGGTATAGTCCGCCCTCCCCAGTAATAGGGCCCCCTGTAGGCATATTCCTCCCCACAGTTAATAGGGCCCCTGTAGGTTTTAGTTCCCCTCCCCAGTAATAGTGCCCCTGTAGGTATAGTTCCCCCCCATTTATATTGCCCCCTGTAGGTATAGTTCCCCCCCATTAATATTGCCCCCTGTAGGTATAGTTCCCCCCCCAGTAATATTGCCCCCTGTAGGTATAGTTCCCCCCCCAGTAATAGTGCCCCCTGTAGGTATAGTTCTCCCCCAGTAATAGTGCCCCTGTAGGTATAGTTTCCCCTCCCCAGTAATAGTGCCACCTGTAGGTATAGTTTCCCCTCCCCAGTAATAGGCCCCTGTAGGTATAGTTCCCCTCCCCAGTAAAGTGCCCCTGTAGGTAAGTTTCCCCCTCCCAGTAATAGTGCCCCTGTAGGTATAGTTTCCCCTCCCAGTAATAGTGCCCCCGGTAGGGATAGTTTACCCACCCCAGGAAGAGTGCCCCTGTAGGTATAGTTTCCCCTCCCCAGTAATAGTGCCCCCTGTAGGTATAGTTTCCCCTCCCCAGTAATAGTGCCCCCTGTAGGTATAGTTTCCCCATCACAGTAATAGTGCCCCCTGTAGGTATAGTTTCCCCTCCCCAGTAATAGTGCCCCCTGTAGGTATAGTTTCCCCTCCCCAGTAATAGTGCCCCCTGTAGGTATAGTTTCCCCTCCCCCGTAATAGTGCCCCCGGTAGGTATAGTTTCCCCTCCCATAATAGTGCCCTGTAGGTATAGTTTTGGGCCCCCCCATAAAAGTGCCCCCTGAGGTATAGTTTCCCCTCCCCAGTAATAGTGCCCCCTGTAGGTATAGTTTCCCCTCCCCAGTAATAGTGCCCCTGTAGGTATAGTTTCCCCTCCCCAGTAATAGTGCCCCCTGTAGGTATAGTTTCCCCTCCCCAGTAATAGTGCCCCCTGTAGGTATAGTTTCCCCTCCCCAGTAATAGTGCCCCCTGTAGGTATAGTTTCCCCTCCCCAGTAATAGTGCCCCGGGAGGGAGAGTTTCCCCGCCCCCGGAATAGTGCCCCCTGGAGTTATGGTTTCCCCTCCCCAGTAATATGCCCCCCGTAGGGATAGTTTCCCCTCCGTAATAGTCCCCCCCCCGGGTTGTTAGGTATATTTCCCCCCCCCAGTAACAGGGCCCCCTGTAGGTATAGTTTCCCCTCACCAGTAATAGTGCCCCCTGTAGGTATATTTCCCCCCCAGTAACAGGGCCCCCTGTAGGTATAGTCCCCCCCAGTAATAGGGCCCCCAGTAATAGGCATAGACCCCCCCAGTAATAGGGCCCCCAGTAATAGGCATAGACCCCCCCAGTAATAGGGCCCCCAGTAATAGGCATAGACACCCCCCCAAGTAATAGGGCCCCCAGTAATAGGCATAGACACCCCCAAGTAAAAAGGGCCCCAGTAATAGGCAAAGACACCCCCCCCAAGTAATTTGGGCCCCAGTAATAGGCATAAACCCCCCCAAGTAATAGGGCCCCCAGTTTAAAAGGCATAGCACCCCCCAAGTAATAGGGCCCCAGTAATAGGATAGACACCCCCCCAAGTAATAGGGCCCCCAGTAATAGGCATAGACACCCCCCCCAAGTAAAAGGGCCCCCAGTAATAGGCATAGACACCCCCCCAAGTTAATAGGGCCCCCCTGTAATAGGCATAGACACCCCCCACCAAGTAATAGGGCCCCCCGTAATAGGCATAGTCACCCCCCCCGTAATAGGGCCCCAGTAATAGGCATAGACACCCCCCCCAAGTAATAGGTCCCCCAGTAATAGGCATAGACACACCTCCCCCAAGTAATAGGGCCCCCAGTAATAGGCATAGACACCCCCCCAAGTAATAGGGCCCCCAGTAATAGGCATAGACACACCTCCCCCCCCCAAGTAATAGGGCCCCCCAGTAATAGGCATAGACCCCCCCTAAGGTGTTACTTACCATGCCGCGCTCCCCCGGCGTCACCGTCCCCCTCCCAGCCCCCAAACCTGCTGCTTTAGCTTGGGGCCGGGGGACAGGAAGCTCGGCAGGCGCGCGATGACGTCACCTTTCGCCGCTCCGCCTGCTGAGCGATGTACGGCAGGGGCAGGGAGCGTACAGCTCTCCTTGCCCCGACGTTCATCTTAATTGTATGCGCGTCGCACGGACGTGCATACAATTAAGATCTCCTCTGTGACGCAAGGGGGCGGAGCTGGCGCGGCCCCCCCCTTGCCTCACAGACCATCCCCGCAGCTCTGCACCGCCGCAGTGAACTGTTGTGTTCACTGCGGCGGGCCCAGAGCGCATCACAGGGGTAGCAGAGGTGGTAGCAGATGCAGCGGGGCCCCCCCAAGCAACTGGGGACACCGTAGCAACTGCTACCCTTGCTTACCCTGTAGTACGCCCTGTCCCACTACGGCAGGATATATCATCCATGGAGAGAAACGCTTTGAAAGAGTTTGCTCAATACGATCGGATCTGTATCTGTGTCCGTAGGGTTGAAGTCCTACAGAGGCTCCGGCAATCCTCTCCGCCTCTCTCTCTGCACTGCAAGGGGTAGAGCAGCAACATATAGCAGCTATTTTGACCTCCAGCCTGCATCTGGATGAGTAGATAAAGGGAGGGAGGAGGAATAATTCAGTGATAGGGGGGCTTCCTGGGAATCGTGCTGCCTCTGAGCTATATATAGCTGTATCCTCAAGTCTTCAAAACAAACATCTTGGACAGCAGCTCCGAATACACTACATTTGAGATGGGACCGAGCAAATAGAGCCTGAGAACCTCCTCGCAAGGACATTCTCCATCCTAGGGACATTGTTGCGGGTCCATTTCTATGTCCTTAAAGAGCAAATCCTTAAGAAGACCCGCATCATCTCCGTTACTTGTATACCCAACGATCACAGTTAACAGATATTACCGGTCTTGTCTGTCATACCCTGCACAGAGTGCTATGCTAAAAACCCATTCTTAACGTCCCTGAAGGAGGAGGAAAATCACTTAAGATGGGGGTTTCTTTTTGCACTTTATTGTACGCGGTCTGAGCGCACCTACACTTGCGCACTAGGGAGGAGAACTTACCATCTCCTTTGTGCGGGGGACCTTACAACTCCTCGATGTATCGCTGCATGACTGGCCTCTTGTCCCTGCCAGTGGGGGTGGTGGGGGGGAGGTCGGGACCGGATCTTTCCCTCCTCGTGGATGTCGTGGGCCTTCCGTCCAGAGTGCCCCGCTCCAAACGGGTCACGCAACTTCGGTGTAGAGATCATTATCGCAGTTTTCTCTGATATCTTTATTGTCGAGGTTCGGTTGGCCTAGTTGCAAGTAGTGGGTTCCTTCTCTTGAGGATGCCTCTGTTCTCCACTGGTTCTTCTCCAGTACACTGATCTGTTGCCAGATTTGGTCAACAGGGTTCTACCTCTTCTTTTATTGCTCTTAGTTACTAATAGTTTTGGATTCTATTTCATAGGATTAGATCATTACTGCCTAGGGGAGCGCTATCTTTCTGACATGCCTGCCATACACATCCCCCTATAATAGGGTTTGCCTGCTTCTGGACACTTGTGGGGCACTGGCGTTCCTGGTTTTCAAGAAGGTTTGTAGTATTTTTTGCGGGAGGGGAGTTTTTTTTGGTTGCCCTTGTGTTTACTTTGTCCCATCTGCCTATTCTTTTTTGTCCTTTCCTCTCCCTTCCTCACTATACTCCCCGCCGGATGCGGAGACAACAATATTATGTCTACCTCTCAGTAAAGGGGGATCTTATGGCTAGTATCCTTCAACTCACAAGGGCCTCATACATGCCTAGGAAAAGCTCTCAAAATCCTGTATCACTCGTTTCACCGGACAGAAAGCCCAAATAGTGTGCCTTCAGGAGACACATTTCAAATTGAACCCAATGCCCCTTAATTAAGGATAGGTTACTTCCCCAGTTGGCACTTTGCTAACTGGCCCCTAATCCAAGACTACGTAGGGGTGGCTATCGAATCCATTAAATCCCTGGCTCACCGGCGGTCATAGACTGCATCTCTGAAGGCAGAGGCAGATATACTAATTTTAATCCTTTCTATTTAATGGGCATGATTTCACGATTGTCAACGTATATGCTCCGAATATGGACGGTTGCGTTCTTACTGAAGGTCCTAGACAGAGTGACAATCACCGGGCTTTGGTGACACTGGTCAATGTTTTGTGGGGACTTTAACCTTTACACTCGACCCAACATCTTGATAATTCATATGGGCGGTCCTACATCGCATACTAGCTATCAAAAAAGTATAAGAAAGCACTTCTCAATTTCAGTGGTAGACGGATGGCGCGCGTCAAGCTCTTTCCGTCTGATGGGACTATTGTTTTTTTCACAGCCCCATAATACCTTATAGCAGGATCGCATTTTATTCTCTTCAGCATTGTGCCCTTCCATGGCTACAGTCTTCCTCGCTAGGTAATGTGTTATGGTCGGACCATGCGCGTTCTAGTTGTCTCTTTAAATGTCCTTCTTCTCCCGTCAAGCTAGACCTTGGAGACTCAATAGGAGTCCCTGCTGTGGACTCGGCTTGTTTGGAGGTAGCTTCAAGATGACAGTTGTGCATTTTAGGTCGGAAAATATGATGATCCCATCTCTCTCAAATGGGAGGCACTGAACATGTGTCCTTCGTGGCCATTTTTGTTCAAGCATGGCAGTCGACCTTAAAAAAGCCCGTATCGACTGACGAATCGCTGCGGCGCTGCTTATAAGGTAACTCGCTTGAGCTCTGCACAAAACAAGCCCTCTCTGCAAAAGTGCTGCAGGGTTTGTTGTTGGCTCGGTTGGAGGTCTGTTATTGCATTGAGGCCTCTTGGTGGCAGACTCTTGAGCTAGGGTCGTAGTGGTTCTATGAATATGGTAACAGAGCGGTCGGACTCCTGGGAGGAGCCATAGGAATAGGACAGCACGTTCCCTGTGTTCACAGTATTAAAATAACGCAGTATATTTGGTGTACTCCCTCCATGAGATCCGGGTGAATTCCAGTAATTTATCTAAGCTATATAACTTTCCAGATGGAGACCCCAGTATCTTTACTTCAGGTCGGGGGCACCCTCCTTTCCAGCTCTAAACGGTTGGAGGCATCAAGAGGCTGGAGGAGTTCTTTCTCGAAGGTGGGAGGTGGAGTCAGCGTTGGGGAATCTCCCGAGCGGGAAAAGAAATAAAAAAAAAATAAACCCTAGGGCCCAGATGGTTTCACTGGTAAATTCTTTAAGGATTATGCTCCACCCAGCTCTCACTCCACGGTTCCTTCTGGAAGCCTTCAACACTGTATCAGCTGTCTAAGCCCCTATCCGGGAGGGCCCTCCGCGGACCCATAATGTAAGTTTTGCCAAAACCAGGTAAGGACCCGGCAGGTTATGCCGCAGCTACTAGCACAATTCCCTTCACTCAACGTAGATCTTAAAATCTATGCCAAGTCTTGCGAACTCGCCTTAATCCCCCTTTTGACCACATGATCCACCACCCGACCAGGTGGGATTTAACACGGGGTCGTGAGGCGCAGGGACAAAACACCCTGAAAACATTTGGGACATCATTCAACATGCTAAAAATAAACGGGGTGACCACTGATGATCCTGTCTCCTTGACGCTGAAAAAGGTTTGATAGAGATTCTTGGAGTCACTGACCGATACCCTCAAACTATATGGATCGGCCCTATTTTTACACTTTAAATATTGGCACACTTGATCTTATACCCTTCTGCAATAATTAAGGATCAACGGGGCCCTATCAGACCCCCCTAGATAATACGCAAATGGCCACCTTGCAGGGTGCCCCTTGTCCGCCTTTTACTATATTATTCTGATCATGGAGCACCCTACTGTGCTGCAGTGGCGATCATAAAGGATAATCCAAGGGCTATAAAGATTGGAGGGCAAGGTGTTTAAATGTTCGGTCTTTTGCTAGACGACTTTGTGATATATCTGACGGTTCCTTTTATATCCCTCCCTCTTTGTGTCCATGATGGAATAATTTTAGTCCTCTGGTCCAATTACAAAATTAATTATTCAATCTGAAGCACTGAAACACTTCCCTTGATCGGACCACTTGCAGGGAACATTAAATTAATTATCTTTCTCTGGCTGGGGGGGGCGATTTCTTATCTGGGGACTAAAATTCCTAGGGACCTAGCTCAAACTTTACGAAGTGTAATTTTCTCCCTTTGTTAGCCCAATGTTTCATGGTTCTAGGGGGTGGTGGGGCAAGAGGTGGATTCTGTGGTTTGGTTTGGGAGCAAAAACAATTATTAAAATGTCCATCCTCCGAACTGCATATACCTACTTCAGCGGTGCCGATTCTCCCTGCAATCCTCCTTATGGGTTGAGACTAAATCGAAGTTTTCTCAGAATTTCTTTGGCGATTGCCGCCCGGCCCAGACTTAGAGGGATATATTTTTCAGGCCGAAGACGAGCGGGGGGTAGGCATTACCTGATTGCAAGGTGTACTACCAGCCACAGCGTGTTACGCCAGGTTTTTGGATTTGATCCATAGCCCAAGGATAACACTCTGGGTAATATATCGCAAAGGCAGTCTCTCCCCAGGACTATACTCTCTCTCACGTGGGCCCCAGAATCTTTCAACTCGAGACCCCAAGACTTTTGCTTCAGGCAGCCCATACTTTATCCAATTATTCTGAGGTTGTTAAGGGTCCCGTACCCTCAATTAGATTTAAATGGGTCCACCTGTTTCTTTCTCAGGCAACATTTATTTCCTCCAGGCACTTCGGGCAGTTCCTTCCTGGGGAGTTCTAAGTCTCGCCACTCCTCGCGGAGTACACGGCTATCAGGTCAGGGGCGCAGTGCCCATAAACCCCTTTCGGATTTGACCCAGGACCTCCCCTTATCCTAAGGTACCACTTTGGAATATTTGCGGCTTCGGCACTTCTTTGCACTCTGTCATCGCGAAGGAGGTTTCTTTTCGAGCATCTTTCACCGTTTGAGAGACTCTGAGTCGTCTCCGTCGCTTCCGGCATTTAATCTCCTTTGATCTATCAGTGGCTGATCTCCTCCTCTTGTCAGACTCTCTCACTACTGTAAAGCATGGGAGAAAGAGCCTTAGGAGAGGGACTTTTACTGTTGAACAAATGGAGAAAGTTGCTTTTTTTTCTCACTCATAAAGCAGTGATAGCCTGCAAAGCGCAGGAAACAAGCTTTAAGTCTACTCTCCTGGTGGTTTAGAAGTGGCCGACTTGCTTCATAAGTGGTACCCCAATGTCCCAGGGACAATGCTGGAGGTGCAATCAGGGGCGGGGGTCGATGTCCCATATATGGGTGGGTTGCCAGGCCTTACAAGCCCTTTTGGAAATGCGTCCTTCTGGCTATATCGGATTTGTTGCGAGGTTTCCATCCCGGACCGCCAAGAAGCGGTCTTTTTATTTATGGCCCTTTTTCGCAATCCTACTATAAAAATTTAGATAAGACATATTCTACAGGCGGCCAACAGATGGTAATCCCCCGTCGCTGGAGTCAATCGTTCCCCCGTCCATCGACTGTGGGTGGAGGAGGTATCCTCTTCTTATTGTTATGGAGGAGATGATCGACCCACTCCCCCGAGGAAGGCGGATTAAAGTACTGCCACTTGGAGGCGTGGACCAGTATCACAGTCTCCAGGGAGTTCCGGGCCCTCTTGGGGTGATGATGGAGTCCATCCTCGATTTCTGCGCTCTGCTCCTATACGGGGTTTCGGACGTAGCTGATAGGGCACCTCGGCGGATTGAAAGATCCATTGGGAGGGATCCTCCCGTTTTTGTAGCTCTTCGCTGATGTTTGGTTGTCTCTCCCGGGGTTCGGTGGTGAGGATTTCCTCCTTCCCTTCCTTCTTCTTTTTTCTCCCCCCTCCCTGTTAATACTTATTGGAGTACTCAGGACCTTATAGGTCAATACAATGTCCAGACTCTTGTCACGGGTAGGTGGGGAGTCTGGTTTGGCTCGCCTTCCGGTAGTGGGCACGTTACTATATTCAGGTATGTTGGACCTGTCATCTATGGTCAAATGTATTGAAGGCCTACTTGACGCCGTGATTATTTACCTCACTGGACTCTCGTACTTCTATAGTAGTGCCTTTAGTCATCTTTTGTTCGCATGTTTGTTATCTGTTTATGGATAAAATTGTTCCAATAAAAATCTATTATAAGAAAACCAAATCTGCTTATGGTTTCTCCAATGGGGGCTGTGTAGATTGAAAAGAGGAGTGGACCAAGAACCAATCCCTGAGGAACCCCAACAGCAAGACGGAGAGAAGAAGAAGTTGAACCTCCAAATGAGACAATGAATGAGCGGTCTGTGAGGTAGGATGAGAAACCAGAGAGGCGGAGTCCTGAGATGCCAAATGGCACTGAGCATACGGAGGAGAAGATGGTGATCAACAGTGTCAAATGCGGCAGAGAGATCCAGAAGAAGCAACAACAAGTAGTTGCCCTGAGATTTAGCAGTGAGGAGGTCATTAGAGCAGTTTCTGTGGAGTGTAAAGTGCAGAAACCTGATTGTAAAGGATCGAGTAGAGAGTTAGTAGAGAGATAGCGGATTAGGCGAGAGTAGACCAAGCATTCTAGGAGTTTAGAGATGAAGGGCAGGTTAGAGACTAGTATACATAGTCACAGCAGACGCCTTACTCCACCGGCTCCTGTAAATACCGTGTAGTGGGAAGATATCGATAAGCAAGTTCTTTCACAGCTTTAATAAAGTGTGAGTAAAAAATGAGTGAAATATAGGGCTAGACTGGAGGTTAAAATAAATAAATGGACACTTATGTTCACATGGCGTAATCTGATACATATTGTGCTGTGTATTTTGCCAAAATACATACCAAACAATGTGCAAACAATTCTACATAGACATTAATGTAAAATACATGCCGTCATTCAGACAACACATATTTTATGTACATATTTTTGCGCGCATTTGAAAAGTATTAACAGGTCGATTCTTTCAGGTGTATTCGCTGCATAAATAGTTTAATGTATAGGAGGCAGGAAACTGCCTTGAGTCATTTACACAGTATATTAGCTTTAAAGTAATGCGCTTGCAAGCCCGTAATTTCAATGCGTAAATGTGCATCGTTTACGGAGTAAACAAATGAATATTAACTTATTGTAGCATAACAGAGACAGGGCTCTTAGCTGGCCCCTTTTCCTGCACCTTAATGCTACCATCCTCCTCCACTCAATAAGCAGCACACTCAGGTCCAATTGACCTGAGGAAGCACTTATACAGCGTGAAACGCGTAGTCCTGTCGCTGTTATTTTATAATAAATTGTCCATTTATTCATTTTAACCACAAGTCTAGCCCCATATTTCCCTCATTTTTAACTCACACTTTCTTAAAACTGTGAAAGAACTTGCTTAGATGACCAACTTTCTATACTGAGATCCATTGAAAACATGGAAAGGAGTGTGTTGCTTGAATGGAGGAGGATGGTAGCACTGAGATGCAGGAAAAGGAGCCTGCTTACTAAGTGACAGAAGGCAGAATGGAGAGAAGAATGTTGAGGTCGGTAGGACTGCACACTTTTCTTAGAAAACAGAGAAAATTACAACAGCGCTTTTCATAACACGTAGAATTTGTCAATAAACACACTTTAAGCTTCATTGATTCTTGTGTCCAAAAAGAACACATTTCATAGTTGGATAAACCCCTCTCTCAGGTAAATACACTGTTACAGGAATCTGTATATTCTAGGACTAAATACATATTCATTTCAAAAGGAACCAACAAACTCCCAGAGAAGAGGTCAAGGTTCAAAGCAGGTGCTTCTACAGATATAACAGCATTGGAATGCCATTGCAGCTCTCAGCATTACAATGTATTATCTACAGTGTTGATAATGTATAATGATTCATATAGGCGTTCCATTATTATAATAAACATAAATAAAAGAAAATGAGATTTAAAATGAAAAACATAAAATATACATAGAAATAAAGAGCGAGATGTCCAAAAATTGGCGGTGCTACGTCAGTTTTTAGGCGCATTAAGTAAGTGTAAAGTGCGCCAGAAAGTCTGACCCTATCAAAAATCTGGCGTCAGGTACACCTTGCATAGTAAACATAATGCGCCTTAAAATGATGCGCTGTGCGCCTCCATAACGAAATGCGCCTTTTGAGGCGCATAGCACATCATTACCAGTGTATATGTGTTAGGCGCATTTCACATTTTGCAAGTATATGTTAGGTGCATTTCAAGTATGTGTTAGGCGCATCGCATATACTTGTAATGATAAGCTATGCGCCTCCGTGCGCGATGTGCCTCGATAAGGGCATTACATACTCTGCCAATAAAATGTTTTGTGCTACGATAAGCGCAAATCGCAGCTCATAGCATATCATTAGAAGCGTATGTAATGCCCCTATCGAGGCACATCGCGCACGGAGGCGCATAGCTTATCATTACAAGTATATGAAATGCACCTAACACATACGTAAAATGTGAAATGCGCCTAACACATGTACACTTGTAAAGATGTGCTATGCTCCTCAATAGGCGCATTTCGCTATGGAGGCGCACAGTGCATCATTTTTGGCCGCATTACAATGTGTCGGTCCCGACATATAATGTGCCTCGTTTTGGTGTACGACAGTTAGTTTACATCCAAAATATGGCGTCAAAAGTGGTTTTAGCGCAATATAGACGAAAAAACTGTCATTGGCGTGTTGGGAAATGTCGCCCAAAGTATATAAAACCCAAGGATTGTTGGCCTAGGGATGGGTTGCCCTTATTGAATCCTCTAAGGCAGGGGAGTCAAGCTCATTTTCACTGTGACCCACAACATCATTGTGGTTGCCCTCAAATGGCCATTGGAGGTTGGCTAGGGCTTGGTAGGGATTTTAAACTTACCATAGCCGTGGTTGTGTCTAAGTCTCAGGAGCCACATAAAGGAAATTTTTGGGCACTTTTTCGGCCTCGAACCATGGTTTGACACCTGTCTCTGGGTTCGAAATTTGGGATGACCCAAATACAACCCAGGGGTCCCTGCTTTCATCTTATCCTGGCTTGGGAACCAGATCTCTAACCTGGTCAAGGGATTCTTCATGGGGAGACTCCCGATGCCCTGCAACATGCAAGCATACTGTAGCACCCATGCCTCAACAGCCCCACTGGGTCTCCTTCAGCATCTACTTCTCCTGTTCCCTCTGGTGCCTGGAAAATGGCTCCCGTGATACAGAGGTCTAGCCTGCTTAATAGCTTGGAGCACACCTCTCCAATCTTCAATCACTAAATACCCATTCTTCCTTCTTCGGTGGCAAGCGTGAGTTCCACCATGCCGCAGAGATCTCATGGTGAACCAAGTTTGGAAGACAACAAACCAGTGACTGGCTGGTTTTAGAACTCTAACTCTTTCCACACAAATTCTAAATCTTCCCACGTGTCTGAATTTTATGATGCTTGTATAAACCAGCTTGAAGTCAGTTGAATACAGATAAACAATTTGTAGTTACGGCTTACATAAACAAGTATTCATGGGTATACTTAACACACTTTTCTATGACACCATATACATAACACACGTTTCTATGACACTAATGATCTTCTAATGTATTATTATTATTATTAATGTCGAAATTGGTGCGTTATTGTGAAGGGGTCCAGTATTAATTAATTTATTTCTAATCGGGGCCCCTAAACATCACACTTGACCCTGCATTAGTCACGTCGCTTAAAACAAATTTATCATTCTCTTGGCCAGCGAAATAAATTTATCTAAGGCCATGTTCCCCCGGCCGAATTAGGCTGAAATAGGGCCCCCAGTCATTAGGAATCCACAGTTCTCATAGAGAATAGGGATTCCTCCCCTTTTTCCCCGCTCGCACAATAAAAAGAGGGGGAGAGAGTGACGTCTTTATTATGGCATAAGGGCCCAGAAAATGAATGTCTATGGGGCCGGCGGGCTGCTGCCCCCCTCCCTCCCGCTGCACAGCACACGGCGTAATTGCGTAATTGCGGGTGAAATCTGTCCCCGCAATTACGCCGTGGATAAACCGTGTGAACATAGCCTAAGAATCAAAATACCTGCGGATCTTTGCAATTGCCCCAGTTTCATCCCTATGCTTTCGTTGATCAACCAGACTGTGAATGTGAATGGAGGCAAAAGGACTTCTCATAGTTTGGTAGGATGAATATTTTAAAGCTGTTCATTCTCCCCAAACTATTATATCTCCTCCACAACATACCCATTTTTATTCCAGTATTTTTCTAGACTAAGGCTCATTGAAGTTTCAAAGAGTTCAATGGTGTACTAGTAGCCCAAGAATTTGCAGGGAGCTTTTATCTAGACCCAAAGATATGGGGGGAGTGGGACTACCCGACTGTGGACTTTGCTACACTAAATTTCTGGATATGATTCATAATCCAAAAGAAGTTCACGCCAAGAAGTTCAGTCTAACACAAGGACATTTTCATTTAAATTAGTCTCAGCCAGCATTATTTGTTCTAAAAAAAAAAATTTAAAAAGATACAAAAAACTTACAAAAAAAATTGGCCCAATTTATTTAATTATGAATTTAGTTTCCCTTTGGGGTTAGGCACTGTTCCCCATCCCATGGCTGCAACTCAAATGAAAACACACAGAAACAAATCTGCTGACACCAAGAAACAAGTTAACTGACATATGAATTATTTCAAAGAACATTTCTGTTACATTTAGTATATAAATCTGAGGATTTTAGCACACTTTCTTTCAGATTGGACCCATTTTGGGCCTGCTCCCTAAAAATAGGAGGGCTGGAAGAGGTGAAAATGTTTAGCGTGGGTCATTCCGAGCTGAATCCCTAGGACATACCATTGACCACCTGGAACCGAGGGGCAGCCTGTGAAAACTGGGAGTGTGCCATGAAGTCCAGGATGGTTGGGACATATGCTAGATGTAGCAGAAACATATTATGATAGAATTCATATCCTCAGTGTTTATCTGTCTCTTGGCGCCTGCAGAGTGCTGATGAAGGTATATGCCATAATATAGATGCCAAAATGTGTCCATATTATGCTTGGGTCGAACTAGACAATATTTTATCTAAAGTCAGGGCAGGCAGCAGGCAGAACGTGGTAAGGTCACTCACATTAAGTTCAAGGTAGGTGCAGGAAAAATAGTCAAAATTGTAGCAAAGGGTTTAGGCCAAAAATATCAACACATAACAATAGGAGCACTGGGAAAAACACCCCAATACCATGGCAAGGGGTAGCAGGGGAAGTGACCTAATATGATGACCAGTAGTAATCAGTAGAGTTTAAATTCTTGTGTCCTAGGGAGCAAGTATGCGTGCGCCGGCCATGGACAGAGAGTGAAGCAGAAATAGGGAGAGGTGGGTACAGACGCCCGGAACTGAGTGCACAAGCACATCCATGGTCTGGAGCCGGGATCGTGGTGCGTTCCTTGACACATATTTTGTCCTGTTAGGTCAGGAAAAGATGTAAGGGTCATTTTAACATACGTTTTAAAAAAAATAAATTAAAAAAAGACAAAAAACAGCCCTCTGTACTAACTACAAAACCGATCTGGATCCAGCAGCATTTGTAACTATCGAGCCCTGGCGGTCACATAAACACCAACATTGAAAAGGCAGGAAAGGTAATAAACTGTCTCTCCCTTCTCAGTGGAGAGCTGGATAACATTGACAGACAGCATCCCACTCGCACAGCCTTACAATTAGGGTATGTTACACGGTTATTTTGGGCGTCACGGGGGGTCCGCAGCCCTCCGCCCGGGGTGGGGCACACCCGTGTGTCACCCTCGGGCTCCCGCGGGCCCCGCCGTGCCCGCGGGTCGGGTCCCGGCTTCCCCCCTTTCCTCCCTGCGCTCCCCAGTCCTTCCCTCTCCCGGCCGGCCGGCGTGCGCGTCCCCCCCTTAGGCGGGCGGGGGCCCTCGGGGGGTTTAAAGGGCCCGTCGCCCATTTTTGGTTAAGACTGGCAGGTGACCCCATTTTAAACCCCTTTCCTTCGGGTCCACCTTTTGCCGGATCTTTAGTGCGTTACTGCCTTCGAGAAAGTTTTAGTGCCTTTCG